>SNQJ01S0109857.1:0-27066 GCA_010110895.2 Picea sitchensis
CACTTACACATGAAGGGTTTGATGGATTGAAACCATAATTACTATTGTGATGAGTGTGCTTTCCCCTATGATAGGTGGAAAATATACTACATGGATAGGTCATTGATTTATTCCAAGGGATGTTAGTATGTTTTCACCTATGACAGGTGGTATATCTGCTTGATTGTTCGTTGGTATGGATTTATTTTCAGTGAGTGAGATGCCTAAGAGAACTTGTGATAAGTAGTTGATTTGTTCCAATGGATACCAAAGTGTTCTACTTCATTTATGGATGGAATGGATTTGTTTTCAATGGACATGATGCCCAAGACGACCTACAATAGGTGGTTGATTTGTTCCAATACATGTTAGTTTATTTTCACATGCGATATGGAGAGGATCTACTTCATTGATGGATGGTATGTGATTTATATTTCAATCAATGTGATGCCTAGGGGGGCCTACAATAGATGGTTGATTTGTTCCAATGGATACCAATGTTTAGAGTGGATTGATGCATGTGATAAGCATGCTTAACCATTTGATTGTTCATCGATTTTTTAATTCAAAGATGGGTTCATTAATTCTATGATAGATTGATGATTATTCACTAATTTACTTTGGTTGAGTTGTGGCTCAAGGGTTTATAGGAACCGTGACCTTGTTCAACTTCAATGATTATCACAGTTGGAGGGATATTCCAGTGTTATACCGCAGGGGTGGTATTGGTTGTACATATTATACAATTGTGGAGATATTGATCATGGATATGATAGTTGGTATGATACTAAACTATTGGTGATATTGTGCACTTGTACCTTGTACATGATCTTGGAAAGTGGATCTTTCACATTCTTCATATATTTACTTGTGTTGGAGTGTTTTGCATTGAAGAAGGGTGTGGAAGACCTAACTTGGAGATAGGTTCAAAACCTATGGTGGTGTAATCATTGATTGATTCCAAGCTTGAAACTAATGAAAATAGTTTTGAGTACTACTGACAATGTTGTTGGATTATGTCATGCAAAGATATTTGATCATGATAATACTCTTGTTTCAAGGTTCTCTCAATAAGAGGTGATGAGAAACCAAATTACCATCTTTTGACATATTAATTTCCTTATTTTTAATTCCTTTATGTTTACCCATGACCTTGTATCAGTCCATTTTAGTACTCATGTGTGTGTTGTAGGAAAATTCCCCTGCGGACAAGTGAATATATTCTTGGATTCTAGACCCCTATTACTAAGACAGAAATATGATAAAATTGGAAACTAACATTCCTTTAAATGTAGTTAAACTAGCCAAAAGGAAAAGAGGAAGAAAGTATGATGTACCTTTTTTCTGAAGCTTGTCCTCGCTTAATCTAGGCTAAACTTGATCTTCAAGATCCTTAATAATATCTACAATCCAATAGACAGAAAAAACAACACACACTTCCTACTCTACCAAGATTAGTTTAAACTAAATTTATCAATGAAAGACAAGTATATGCAACCATACACAAACTTGAAGGAAATAGGCCAAGCATATATTAATGAGAACATTACAAGGCACTTACAATCTGTAGATGCAGATTGAGAAACCTCTCCAAGTCCTCCTTGTCCAACCCTTTGCTCAAAATATCCACGATCATAATGACAATACTTTTTGTTGATTATTCTCCTCTTTTTCACCATGAGAATGCCTCATTTTATAGGCTTTGAGAGGCTCAACCACCTTAGTTATCTTTGTAATAAGTTGAGGATATGACTCCATCAGTTGTGGCATCTCCCTTAGATGTCGCCTAAAGCTTGGATTCAAGCCAAACCAACTTGGATCATCTCTCGTTGTCTTTAGAGATAAGGGGCATTCCTTCCCATGATTCTCTCAACCAATCGGCGCTCCCTCAAAACTGAAAATAGAGCATTGCAATTCTCCCTACTAGATGGACAGGAAGCGCTAACGCTCCCTGCATATGAGCAGGGGAGCGTTGATCTTACAAAAGTTCATTAAGATGACCATTTCTAAAGGAAAAATATTTTTCTTATCTTGTCAAATGATGTGGTTTCCCCTTCCGACATGTCTTAAAGGATGTATCAAGTGTTCCCATGGTGTCATTCACAATGAGACATATGCAGAACAAAAATGAGACATTTATGACACTTGTGACAAAAGTGTGACAATGATAATGTGACATTATCAAAGTGAGGAATTTTGACGTGTAACAAATTGCCCCCCAAAGTGTGAATTCAGAAGACGAAAGCTGATGACTGAAGCACTTTGTAGATTTTCGAAGCAACGGTATGGAGTCGAAGAACCAGGTAGAAGATGCAAACAACCATCAAACAAATGTTATCATGTGTTTCAAACCCAAGGCAGGCATACCTATGCTTGAGTAACAAAGGACTTAAGGTATGGTCGCCAATAAATACATTGTGGATCCATGATGATACTGACTAAGGGTATAGCCACGAAGGATACAATTTGGATCTATACTTCCATGACATGAACTAATCGTAGCCACGAGAAATACGCAATGGAGCTACAAGATGATAAAACATAGCCACAGACCAATACAATGTGGATCTATGTGACAGTATATATATATATATATATATATATATATATATGTATATCAACATTCTCAAAAGATCTCCTTCGCATCCTGGGGAAAGCAGATAACAGAGTGAATTCTCAACCCAGGGTCTTCATCCCAATCCCTATGTGGTACGAATATAGCCATATGAATATATTTTTTTGATGTCGAACATGGTAGAAACCACTTGACTACCTGTCATCGAGGTAAACCATTCACAAGTGTGAGGGAAATCACCAATGATGTCAATGACTCCCAAGGTACCCTAGTACAATCCAACGAATGTGAATAAATGAGTTGAAGTCGAACATTCGTGGAATCATTTGATCAGAGGTCAATGATGTAAACCTATTGTCAGAGGCGAGGAGGCCTGTCATTGAGGCATGCAGGTCCCAAGGTACTAATTGGTTTCTAAGTCTAATTCCTGAATGATGTGTTGAATTTGACAGGAAAAGACTCTTCGAAGGAGGGCCTTGATGTATCCCCCATCATCGACATGAAACTGACATAGTAAAGAGATGTAAGATGGTGAATCAAATGAGTATGAACTGACATGGGTATTGAAACTGGAAATTTGTGATGGTTGACTCTTGAGGCGGATACTTCTCTTGAACATCGAGGCACAACATGACTTGGCAGCATAAACGTAACATGGACCAAAACATAATACAGTGGACATTGTGACATTCGTCGGGTGACCCAAAGGAGTGGAAAGACTCATAGGATTGGTTCAGTGTAGAGGTTTAGCAGGTGGAAACAAGTGTCGTGTTCAAGGGTGACTGCAAGAGTGACTTGTTACAATTCTAAAAGATAACTTGACTTACTTCCTTAAATTTTTCCCCCCATATAGATAGACGAGTACCTCTTTTTATTTTTACGAGCTCGAGGAGGATAACACATACTCAATATAACTCACATTCGGTAAGTCCCTCTTCCTTTTTTTAACGAACTGGAAGAAGGGTTCGATCCCATATGGTCCCTTCAATGTGTGATTTTAGAGAGTCCAGAGAAGGAAAACTCAGTTGTTTTTCATATTTAAAGAGTCTGAAAAGAACTTAAAGGTGACTCCAGGGTTTTCCTTTTTTCGTAATTTTAGTCTTTGAATTCTGAAAAAGAGATAGACTGCTACTCAGGAGATGCCCTTTCAAGAACTTTTTAACGAGTGTGAAAGGAAGCAAGATTACTCAATGATCTTTTCATATTTAGAGAGTCTGAAAAGAGCTTAAAGATATCTCCAAGGGGTTCCTTTTTCATGTAACCTTTACGAGTCCGAAAAAGTGATAAAAGTCTACTTGGTTACATTCTCATATTTTTTCAAGCACGAGAAATAAAAAAGATTATTCTCGTCAATGTCACAAGGTTGTCAGAAAGATACTACTTAAAAACCTACAAATATAGAAAGTTATGGGACCAAAGCATTAGTAACTCCTCAAAAAGATTAAAAAATCCAAAAAAAAACTTTATATTAGTGAGAAATAGCAAAAAGCAACCCTATCAAATAGAAAAATAGGTTAAGAATTTCATTTACCAATTGATTTTTACCAATTTCTTCAAAATTTGGAATTTTCCACCTTTGGGAGGCGATTTTCGAGCTGTGCATACAGGAGATGCAATCGGCCATTTTCAGTTTCGTCTGGACTAGGTTGGTCATCTTGCCTTTGCAATCATTTTTTACGGTTTAATTTTGTGTTTTAGCTTATATTTAGGGTGTTATGGGCTCCTTGGGAATCCCTAGGTGCCGAACCAGATCGACGCTCCCTCAAAGGGATGAGAGGAGCGTCGATCGAGATATCAGCGCCCTGGTGCACATGCCTAGGGAGTGCTAGCGCTCTATGGGCATACTTAAAGGAGTGTTGGCGCAGAACCAAAATTGTTTTTGCATTTTGGGATAAAAAGACACAATTTTCTCCCATAAAAAGTTGACTAAATATGTTTAATTGGTTGTATTTTCATATTTCAATGGTCATATAGAGATGATAGAGTGGAAAGAATGTGAACATGAGTTTGATGACATTGTCTCTTTACAAATCCCTCAAGCAAGGGAAGCTTTGCAAAATTGTGGTCTTCTCAAGTACTTTAAACTCTAGAATATGAGGAAAGAGGTACTATTACTTGAGTACCTGATCGGTTTCTGGGATGATGT
The DNA here is from genome assembly GCA_010110895.2 of Picea sitchensis. Classification (NCBI taxonomy): domain Eukaryota; kingdom Viridiplantae; phylum Streptophyta; class Pinopsida; order Pinales; family Pinaceae; genus Picea; species Picea sitchensis. Next base: position 4,701 of record SNQJ01S0109857.1, read on the forward strand.
CGAACAGGCATTTCGCATTGGGCCACACATGCTCGATATTGAGCTTCATGATGTATAATTTTTTACGCACCTCTCGAGGAGAGGGGCTCCTATCCTTTTGTCCAGTGATCGGGCAACTCCTCAGCCAACTGAGGCATATGTTGTTGAGCACTGTATACCAGGATCTTGATTGGTCGGTGGGTGAATCATGATCAAAGATGTGAGGGACTTGGCACTCGGGTCGATTCTATTCACCATCACCAAATTGGAGGGTAGTATCAGTGCTCATCTATCTTCAAAATCATAGATGTCATATGCTTTACAATGTGTAGAGCCCAGGTTGCTTAACTGGAGCGCACAGCTCCTTCAGAATGTGAAAGAACAGATATCAAAGTGCAGGACAGGTAGGCAGAAGCAGTTTGGATATGGCTCTTTCCTAGTTTCTTTCTTCTTGGAGCGCGTCCCCCAGATGCAGCCGCAGGTTCCGTTGATAGTGTGTCCTATGACCGAGCCAAGGATGGAGAGATGGACTAGTTTATCCTAGAGATTGGAGAACGAGCCTTGAGCATTTAGATTTATAGGTGATTTGTTCACTTAGCAGAGGAGACAGTTAGTTGTCATCGAGGACTTTCCTTATGTTGGAGTGGACTTTCGGGGTAGTGCAGACTTGGTGCTCCCCGAGGGCATTTAGTGGGATGCATCAGGTATGAAAATAAACCTTTTCATGTATTTTTGTTTTATATATTTTATATTTTTTTTTATGTGTACAATGAGGGATATAAAGATGTTTTTGTTTCATCATGCAAACAGAGGCACATCATGTCTGGCGGAGATGATGGCACTAGGGTGTCATGGAGACGCGCAGGTAGCAGTGGAGTACGAGGTTGCAATGGGAGGACTTCGAGAGGTTGAGAGTAACCTCTGAGGTTTGACCACGGGTGTCCCACCTCTCAGGAGGCGAAACGTGCCTCTCCATTTGCAGAGACACACAGTTGGAATTCTTGAGAGTCTGAACCACTTACTTCGACGAGTGGCTCATGCAGTAGTGTTCTTCACGGAGCACAACGTGATACAGGAGGATGACTAGGATCCTCAGCATATTGTGCAGTCTTTCATGATGATGTCATGGGCATGAGGGCCCAAATTTTTGCCCTATTATGTACCTTTTGACGATGTATTTTAAAACAAACTTTTACTATTACGCATATATATATATATGATTTTTGTGGTGCCTATTGATATTACAATCTATCTTATGTGATGCTTTTGTGTACATGTGATTCATGTCTTTTTACAAATGTTTTATCTATGCGCAAGATACCGATCCAATATGTAATTAGCTAACAAATCTGACGTTGTGTTGAGTTCTCTCGGTATATGTCTGTATTGTGTAAATTCAAATGATATTTCGAGATGGTGAATTCTTAGGTGGAGACGTAGTAAGACAGGGTTGCGAATGGAGTAATCTCGATTAAGATGACAGACCACGAGTTGAGAGTCTAGGTTAATAATCAGATGATTTATACCCAGAAAGGAATCTTCAGTTAGATTCTGATGATGGCATGATATTTTGTCACGTTATTGGTTCTTGAGCCTAGGCAAATTCCTCCTAAACTCACCAACTCACCAGATTGGTAAATGACCCAAGCTGCGGAAGCAATGTTCTGGGTGTGTCGACTAGCGCCATATGAAAACCCGACAAAGATGGGAAAGGGAGATTTCATCTGCATATGTAATCACAAGACAAAGTGTAAGAAGCTAAGACAAAACTCGTACACGCAAGAGAAAAGAAACACTAAATCAAAAGTATATAGTACAATAGTGTACAAAGCACACATGCCAGATGTTATATGCATAGTAATTTTTGAGGTAAATCCCATTTCGGGGCTCACCGAGAGATATTCCATTGTAGTCGACTAACTCGTAGGTGCCTCTATGTAATATATGTTTTATGATATAAGGTCCATGCCACATAGGTTCTAACTTCCTTGTCCCCAACTTATCGTGAGTTTGTTCATAAGCAAGGACTAAGTCTCGTTCTGCAAAAGCACGAGGTTGAACGGATTTGTCATATTGACTCTTCATTCGTTTTTTATGCGTCTCATTAACAAGAGCAGCATCATGACATGTTTCGTCCAACTTGGTTAAATAGAGGATTTTTTCCTCTTCAGCAGAGGTATGAGGCAGGAGTTCCACAGTGAGTTTCAACGAAGGAATCTCACACTCAATTGGTAACACCACTTCTACACCATATACCAACTGGAATGGAGTGAATCCAGTTGCAGTTTTCACTGAAGTGTGGTAGGCCCAGAGTGCGGAGAAAAGTTGTAGGTGTCAAGAGGTTTTGTTTGTCCCCACCGTGTGTTGGAGCATGGTCTTTAGGACTTTGTTGGTAGCTTCAACTTGTCTGTTTGCTTGAGGATAGTAGGGGGATAAGTTTTCATTGAAAAACCCCAACTTGACGTGCAACTCACTCACCATCTGGTTCTGGAAATGTGATCCATGATCAATGACAATGGCTTGTGTGACACCAAAGCGAGTGTGATGTGGTTAAAAACAAAGAGTGTTGCAGTACGGCCATCGTTAAGAAATGTAGGCATAGCCTCAGCCCATTTAGTGAAATAATCAATGGAAACGATGATATAATCGTGTGGGGGGACGAGGTAAGCTTACATTGCATAAAATCAATGCCCCATTTGGAAAAAGGGTGGATGGCTACAATGGGATGCAGCAGAGCAGGGTGGGTACGTGCCTTTTTTTGAAAAATTTGATAGGGTGGGAATCGTTTGACAGCCTCGATATAATCTTTGAAGATGGAGGGCCAAAAACAATCACCATGTAAGATTTTTTGGGCTGTAACCATCCCAGAAAGATGACCGGCACAAGCTCCACGGTGACAGTCATTCAAAACGTGTTCAGTCTCATCATGGGTTAAACAACATTGTAGGAATGTATCAATACCATGGCGGTACAAAGTGTCACCGATGATAAGGTAGTGTTTGGAATGGTGGCGGATATGACGACATTCGTCACGTGAAATATCGAACTGGAAACATTGGGTTTGGAGATAGAGAAGAATATCTCCATACCAAGGGTCTAATGTGCTAATGAGGAATGGAGATTCATCGGGAAGAGAATCACTGGGCTCAGTATCTTCATCAAAATAGGGAAGATCGCAGATTAGTTCCGCAAAAACTAATGATTTTTTAGCTTTTGATTTTGAAAACTCGAGATCGAATTCCTGAAGAATAACGATCCATTTGGAATATTTTCCCCCAAGTAATTGACGTGTTAGGATACGGTACATGGGTTTCGAGTCCGCAATGATCATGGTAGTGCGTAATAGGATGTAGTGGAAAAAGCTATGGACGGCAATGACTGCAGCCAGAGCCAACTTTTAAGCGTGTGAATATCAGAGCTCGAGACCAGATAGACTCTTTCTCAGATAGTAGATCACATGTTCGTCACCGTTAGGATCCTCTTGAACTAACACCATAGCAATAGTGGAAGTAGAGGCAGCCAAATAAAGGATATAGTCTTGTGCATAATTCAGGGGCTGCAAGAGATGTGTGTGTGTTAAGGCATGCTTAAGAGCATCAAAAGAGCATTGAGCAGTTTCATCCAAGATGAAAGGAGTGTTTTTCTGCAACAATCTCATAAATCCTTTAGTGATCTTGGCGTAATTACAGATGAAACGGCGAAGAAAGTTTGCTTTCCCTTGAAAACTTTGTAGTTGGGTCAGATTGTTGGGAGGGCGTAAAGAGAGAATAGCTTTTACTTTTAAGGGATCCACCATAATCCCATATTTGGAGACAACGAATCTGAGGAGTCGACCTGATTCAACAGCAAAGATGCAATTGTGAGGGTTAAGATGGATATGGTAAAACCGTAAATGACCAATATGATCTCATCGATTAGACAAATGAGAGGGTAAATCATCGAGGTAAGATTCCACAATATGTTTGATATCCTAGAAAGCATACGACATGCCCCATTGGAAAGTAGCGCCAATGTTTTTAAGACCAAAAGGTAGCTTGTGATAAGAAAACGTCCCCCAAGGGAAGATGAAGGTTTTCTTATGTTGATCAGCCGATAGAATATTGATATGGTTATACCCTGAGAAACCATCCATGAAGGAAAATATAACGTTGCCAATGCAATTATCAACGATTTGGTCGATAAAGGGTGTTGGGTAATTGTCTTTTGGACAAGCCTTATTGATATCCCTATAATCGACACAAACATGAATGGTTCCTTGTTTCTTGGTGACCAGAACGATGTTAGAAACCCATTCTATCAAGGGGACAGGATAAATAAAACCAGACTTCAACAGTTTTTCAACTTCTGACTTTATGTCCGCCATTTTCTTAGGATGAACCGGGTGAAGTTTTTGTCGTACAGGTTTAACACCTGGGCAATTTTTTATCTCATGCACAATGATTGATGGATCGATCCCTGGCATTTCTTCGTAAATCCAAGCGAAGATATCGCGGAATTATTTGAATAAAGTGGTATAATCTTCCACTTCCTCGGGCGAACAATTGTCACTGAGATGAACATTTTCTACGATACCTTCTTTGATTGAGATTTCGATAGCGGTCATAGAAGAGATGTTGCCTAAATTCCCCTCAGAAGTAGTCTCTTAGGTAAGTATGGGATATTGGGGAGAATTGAAAACATCGTCAAGAAAGATAGAATGTATATCTTTCTCAATTTCATCTAGACTAGGGAGAAAAGATTAATGATGATGGTTGTCATCCCAAGGTACCTCTTCGATACTAATAATTTCCATAATGGATTCATCTGATGGAAAAATGTGTAGGATGTAATTGAAAGCAGAGGATAGGGAATCCAACCAAGATGGCAACGAGTAAGTGTTGGATGCCAACAGATGTTGGTCATCCAATGAGGGAGAGGCGGATTGGATGGCGTTGTATGAAGCCTCAGTAGGACTAACTGGCATAGTGTCACCTAGTGCATCGAATTCCAAAGGACTGGGCACAACCCAATGATCAGTTGATTCGTAAGATTGATATGCCATAGTCGAGATCATATTGATCATGGCAATATGTTGCGAGGTGGGAGGAAGTGGTGTAGGGAAAGTACCCATAAGGGAAGAGTATTTTCAAAGGCCTACACCAACACTTTTGTAAGTGATCTTGGTATCTCCCAAGAAAGGAATATTGTCGGTGGCGGGAGTGCGAGCGTCGAGGGTACAATAATCTAATTGATCAATAGTGACAATTTTACCTTGATAGGGGAATTGTACACATCGAAACACTGATGAAGCGATGGCAGTCATGGAATAAAACCAACTTCTTCCTCACAACAAGTTGTAATCAAGGGGAGAATCGATTACCTCTACATCAACAGAGATAGTCTTGCCTCCCAACTGAATAGCTAAGGACTGCAAGAGTCTATGAGGATGAAAACCTCTCCCATCAAATGCTCATAACATTGTAGGGGATTGATTAAGCGCAGGTGATTTCAACCCTTTCCAACAAGCTAATGAAATGACGCACGTGGAAGCTCCCTCATCCAGTATGGTACGATGAATGTGTTGGTTATGAACAACAACATCGATCTGAAAAGAAAGCTGGTGAGAAATTCATGATTTGAAGTTATCAAGTTTAAACGTGATAGTATTCGACGACTCGGGATCGATTGTGCCGATGGCGGCCAAGAGTGTTCTATGTTGACTTGGACAATGTTGTAGAACTTCAAGAGCAGACATAGCGCACAGTTCTTGAGCCAAATATTCAACGATGTTTTAGTTTTGGGAGGCACGTGAACTAGGATTAAAAGTTGATTTTTGAATAGTGCTCTTCGGAGGGAGTAAAATAGAGTCGAAGGTGGGTTTCTCAATCTGAAGTGATCCAGATTGAGGAGTAACGGTGGCAGAAGGTGGCTCCAATGTAGTACCTTTAGTGACCTTATCTTTATCAGGTTTAGTCGGCATGTTATACATTATGGTGTGAGTGGTTAAATCAATCCCATTAAACATATAAATATGGGCACTCGACAAGGCTTCCTTGCTAGGAGGATGACTGGGATTGCCCCACGTCGGAGGAGCAAGGGCTTGCGAAACCATGGACTGCTACTGAGGAAAACTTTGTGTTAACACAGCGGGTTGGGAATTCCCTTTGAAAATTTTTGCAACTTCATTACGATGAGGACAGTCTTGGGTGTAATGATCAACACCAAAAATGAGACACAGAAATTTCGGTTTTCGTTCTGTTTGTTTCTTAGGAGCAGGTGGGTGAGTTGGTGTTTTTGGATTTTCAATATTCTTATTATTCTTTTTGGGTTTATTTTTTGTTTTCTTCTTTCCCCAAGATTGTTGTGAAGAGGCAAATTGAACTGCATTCACCTCATAGATTTGAGTCGGGGAGGAAGTAGAGAAGAGTGAGGTCAAACCGGTGATGTGTGAAGAAACGGAGCGATTATTCGAGATGGTCGATTATGATGAAGATTAGGTTTTGACGGCACCGATAATTCCATCTGCATGAGTCGTGGAAGATGGTTTGGATGGATCAATGGATGTGCGGGAAGCATTTGGTATCAACTCATACAACGTACCAGATTGGGAATAAACCACATCCATGTACTGAACGCGAGAAATGGCTTCTTCCTCAGTGAAAACACCACCCGTGGCGACATCACGAGCAATTGGGGGTAAAACAGATTTAGTAAACCATTCTACCAATAATTGGTCAGGAATGGTCGTTTTGATCAACCTTCATCGTCATCTCCACTCATGAATGTGCTCAGATATATGTACGGAGCTTGTTTGACGAAGTGAAGTCAAGAGTTTTGTATTGGTCTCGTAACACATGGGTAGTTAAAAAAGTGTGAGAAAATCCATGGTCAGGGAATTGAAATCTTGAAAGGTACCACGTTGGAGTTCAATGTACCATTTGGTTGTTGATCCCATGATTATGCACTTGAAAAGACGCAACCGGATAGAATCATCCATCAGTGATTTTGATTAACATTTTTGGCACAGGGGCGGACCCAGGGTTCAACGCTTCAACAGCGCACCAACAAAACCCTAACTACTGGCCCTTTCGGCAACACCTGTGAAGCAGATGAAGTCTCACCCGAGGTAGAGGCAGGGGTGGTTGCAGGACTCAAGTGTTTGCAACCTAGCTACAGATCTTTGATTACAACACCTTAATAGAGCACTTAGCAGTTCTCATTCATTAGTATTTATCCTTTGTTTACAGCGTGGATAATCCCTAATTACAGAGCAGCGCAGTATTCACCGAGATCTAATACATTCAAGTACTAAGCACATCAAGATAGGTCAAATCTAGAATTCATTCATATTACTCATTACTAAGCTATCATATCAAATTCATCTATGCATATATTATTACACTAAGCATAAATCTCATGAATAATGTAGCAACCATAAAGCACAAAACAACCATAACACAGGATATATGTGGTTCACCCCCAGCCTGGGGCTACGTCCACCAACTCTTCTTCTCTTTATTTCCTGTTGTCAATCATTTACATGCATAGAGCCACAAGATCCTACTCCGCATAGGATAGGAGATCTGTGTGCACTCCGCCAGATCCTCCTTCCCCGAGCTAGGTTGTAGCACAAAGCCCTCTTACAATCTACCATTTGTTGGCACAGGGGAAGACCCAGGGTTCAATGCTTCAACAGTGCACCAACAAAACCCTAACTATCGGCCCTTTCGGCAACACCTGCGAAGCAGATGAAGTCTCACCTGAAGTAGAGGCAGGGGTGGTTTCATGACTCAAGTGTTTGCAACCTAGCTGGGACATAGATCTGTGATTACAACACCTTGATAGAGAACTTAGCAGTTCTCATTCATTAGTATTTAGCCTTTGTTTATAGCGCAGATAATCCATAATTATAGAGAAGCACAGTATTCACCCAGATCTAATACATTCAAGCACTAAGCATATCAAGATAGGTTAGATCTAGCATTCATTCATATTACTCAGTACTAATCTATCATATCAGATTCATCTAAGCATATATTATTACACTAAGCATAAATATCATGAATAATGTAGCAACCATAAAGCACAAAGCAACCATAATACAGGATATACGTGGTTCACCCCCATCATGGGGCTACATCCACCAACTCTTCTTCTCTTTATTGCCTTCTGTCAATCATCTACATGTACAAAGCTACAAAATCTTACTCTGCATAGGACAGGAGATCTAAGCGCACTCCGCCAGATCCTCCTTCCCCGAGCTAGGTTGTAGCACAAATACCACTTACAATCTACACAATCTTCTTACATCCACTTGCACTTAGCCCTGCACAAAGCATTTACAACTATCACTTGCACTTAGCACAACACCACTTGTCTCTTCTAGGTCTCTTTCTTACATCGCCTAGACATCTATTTATACATTACAAAAGGGTCTAAACATGGGTAAACCCATGGGCTAACATCCCCATACCCGTTACATAAGCCCAAAACCCAAAAATCCCTAAACAAGGGGCCGAGATCCCGCGATCTCCGTTTCGACTTGCGCTTCGCCTTCGACATCCTGTCGAAGTCCCAAAAAGGGGTCAAAAGTGACCAAGGATCTTCAAAAATTGGTCAAGGGCCAACAGGCCCCCAACACTCACCTGTGACTCGTCCTGAGTCACTCTGATCTTAGTAGCTCTGCCTCAAACACCTCGAGCTTGGCTCGAGCGCTTCGACCTGCTGCTTTGCCAGGGCCTCCTACTTGGCAAATTCCTGAATAACTATCTCGTTCACAGGTCCTTCCAAGTGTTGTTCGACTGCAGTGACTACTTGTTCCAGCTCTGTTCCTCGTCCTTGAATCTCCTCAAATAGTTGGCAAGCTTCGTCCTGGACTAGTTGGAGCCTCTAAGTCACTTCCATGACTTTTCTCTGTATGGTATGGACCTGTTGTTGAGCAGTGCGTTATTCCTAGGATGTTTTCATCCTCTCAATTGTTGACAAGAGTTTCAATTGCGCCTGTACTGTCATTGCTTGTTGCTTTTCCTCCTAGAGTTTTGACTCCAGTGTCTTCAGTTCAGGGTCCTCAGTAAGTCATTCATAAGTCTGCGCACTTCTACTGCTAAGTTTTTTACATTCCAAAGTTAATGTTCTAATTCTCTCAACTGCACTCCGAGCAGTGTCTTCTCTTTGGTCTCGCACGTCCTGCAGAGTGCTTGGTACTGTTTGTAGCTCTAAATATGTTATTCTCTGTTGAAGCTGTTGGATGGATTCAGCAAGCTTCGCTACTTGATGCTCCATTGGGTCTTCCTCCTTTTGTTCTAAGCCCATCACAGAGCAAAGTGATCTGTTGACTACTTCTTTGACTCTGATCTGCTATGTGAGCAGTTGTTCTTTGTCTTGTTGGATCTGCGCTCTCTCCTCTTCGAACTTTGTTTGGAGGTTGTCTTTTTCCTACTGTGCAACCCAGCATTGCTCTATGACTTCCTCTTGTATTTACTTCAGAGCCTTTGTGGCTTGTTCTTTTTCTTCTTGGACATGGCAAAGGTGAACTTTGGTCGCATCAGCTAGTCTGCGGAGTTGGGTAGGCTCATATCCCAACTCTGTTTATTTTGATGGTGGGGGTGCAGTGGACACTGCGTGGCTAGAGTGAAGGGATTGTTGTACCCCTCGCAGTTCTGTGTCAATCCTTTCATACATGGTCTTTTGCTTGGCTTCATTTTTCTACAAAATGTCTTCTGAGGCATCTGATATAGTTGCAATGATGAAGTCGAAGTCATCGAGCATGAGCACAGTCTACAGCTTGGTCTTACTAGCTTTTGACTTCTTATGTGATGACGGTTTCATGGGGGAAACCTTTCTTTTCTTGGATGTCTCAGCTTCATTAATGGGATCCTTAGGTAGTGTTTCTATGCCTTGCTTCTGCTTGTCTTCTTCTCCATTGTTCTCTTCTTTGTCTACCTCGTCATCACCTCCTCCGCTAGGTGATTCTGAAGCAGTCTCTTCTGATGCGTTGTTCATCTTCTGTACCTCTTTTGTCTTCTTCCTTTTGTTAGTTCCAGGTGTATGATACTCTTCGCGAGTGACCACCGGGCTTCCGATAAGTTCAATGTCAGACAATTTTGTGGGGTCAACAGGGATAAGGAGCTTTGTAGTCCATTCCTTAGTTATTTCTTCTAGGTCCTCCTCTGTGAGCTTGTAATAACTCTGTAGTACCTCTTTGTGTTCGTCTCCGCGCGTAGTGATATAGATAAAAAGTTTGTCTATGTGGAACTTCACAAATGGCCTGAACCTATGCAGGGTGTTCGGCATCATACGAGGGACAGCCTCAATAGCCCTCTTTAACTATAGGTAGTAGGTGTGGAACACCGTGTTTGACTGCCATTGTTTTATCATATCGCTCGAATACCAGAGCGTGGTGAACTTCGCGGCTAAGGGTTCGGATGGCTCTATTTCAGGGAAGGTCACACCTTCCTACATCTCCCAAGCAATGAACACGATGAGGATCAGTAGCCAACTAAAATGGAACTCATAGCCCTAATCCTAAGCTTCACGGCAGTCTTGTTCTAACTGGTTAACTAAGTAGCTTGCCTAGTTCATTTGTAGCCCCTCCACGCATTTTCCTGCGAGGTCAAAACAAACCCCATGACCTGCATGGGTTTGTTATTTCTTACTATCTTACTAGCAATCAACTGGCAAGCGAGGCGCACTGTGCCATTCTGGATGGAGGCTACCCTGTAGCCTTGCTTCCCCTTCTCCACATCATCGTAGGTATCTTTAATCCTCTACGCTAGGGCACGGTCTACAACCTATCCAGGGTAAAATTCTTGCGGGTCTGGTCCCTGCATGCTCAATTCGGTGATCCGATGGATCAGCGCCAGGTCGACGGTGATGCGTCTGTCTAGCCAAAGATAGCCACCATGAAAAAACAACAGCAGGAGATTAACACATGCGTTAACCTCCTGGTGCCTTCCAAAATGCGGTATCTTCATTACGTTCAGAATAGTGGACTGCGCGAGGTCCATAGTCCATGGTTGGGGGATTATCCTCGACTTCTTTCCCTTCATCCTAGTCAGATACCTATGAGGGGAAAGCATGTTGTAGTTCTTGTGATCCCCTAGGTTGAAGTCATTGATCTTTAATGTCATGATCTTATCCAGCTGTGGTTTAACTGCACGTATCCCCTTCAGGAGGTACGCAGTAATCAGAGTGTAATCGAAGTCCCTTGGGACACTATCACGACTCAGCGCTCCAGCTAGAAGCGGGATGTATTCTGGTAGGATTGATGGGATTAGCTTCGCATTCGCCAAGTCATTACGATGCTTGGTGCGTTTTTCAATCGCATCTCAGGATGGTCCAGATCCACGAGAAGTCTACGTGGATGCTTGCAATCCTCTCATCGATGAAGCTTGAATCCCTGCGGACATTACCTTTTCAACCATTAGATCGATTAGGATTTCTTCTACTAACTTTTCTATTGTGCTCAGTTCGTCCAACATGCACGCTCGATATCGGATAACTCGGGTTGATGAACAAACGCTCAATGCAATAGAACAGGGGGTGAAGTCTCAGTAAACACAGCGCAGTAACAATGAGTTCTCTTATTGGCTCGGATACAATTTGTAAAAGTGTTCTCAGTGCAACAGTTGACAGAATAAGTAGACAACTATGTAACGGATCCCTCCAATGGACAAGAATCCTTCATCAATGTAGTTATGTCAGTTATGGCATGGTCCCAACGCTCCAATGGCGAGCTTTCTGATCATAATTGTTGTTCTAACCGTTCGGGAACGTGAATCTAATGGTCATAATGCCTCCAACGGTTATATTGCTCCGCCATGGCGAAGTGCCAATCTAAGTTGCTCTGATATGACGGTGAAGTTCAAATTATGGAGACCTTCCTTCTGCGAAGTCTTCTCTGGAACTTCCTGTAATTTCTCCAACTTTTATTTCTTCTTGATGAGCTTTCTAGCCTTCTTCCATGTGATCTGCGTCTTGGAATTCCTCTTTCCATTCTGATTCTTATCTCCTCTTGGCATAGTAACTTTGCGTTGTTGGTGGCCTTTCCTAGGGTTCAAGGGCAATACTTCTTCTTTGTCTGGGGTAGGTGCTCTACTCTCCTGTGCGGACAGGTGTTTCAAGTCTTCTTGTGTTCTTTCAACTTCGACATCCACATTTATGGTCCTCAGTAGCTTCGACTGGTTTTCTTGTTCTTTCAGTAAGTGTGTTATTTTCCTAACCATGAAGTCTCTTAGGTCTTGCTTTTTCTGTTCTAGAGCTTCCTCTTCTTTTCTTCGGGTCTGATCTTTCTCAATCCAGGTTTTTCCTAGTAACATAGCAAATGGGGCGTTGTTCTCAATAAATTTAACAACCTAAAATTATTCCTCTGTCAAAGTTCCATGAGCACTCATAGATGTCTGGGTAAGTCTTCCACATAGGGTTATCAGTTTTCCTCTAAATAATCTTATTCCTCCCAATGAAGGAATCAAAGCAGGCTTTCCCAAAATTTCCCAGGTTCTTTCTGTCATGATATTCACCTGTGTTTCCTCATCCAGAACACAGTCTAGGTCAAAGTCTCCTATTCTTGTTTCTCTGCACTCTTTTTCTTTGAAGATCTCTAATAAGTTGATATCTCTGTGATCATTCAGGGTTTCTTTCATTTGTAGTAATACAGTCTCTGATTCTTTCTGGGGTTCTTCCATGGTCTCAGTTTCTTGGTCTTCCTCAAGGTTTTCTTGTCTCATATTCATTCTTTCAACCTTAGCAATCATTCTAGGGCAATCAAGAACTTCATGGTCCAGAGCTTTACAACAAAGACAACTAGGTCTTCTACCAGGGCATTCCTTAACAAGATGTCCTAATCTTATGTAACTGTAACAAAGAGTTAATCCTCTATTTCTCTTAAATGATCCCCAGCCTTTCTTGTACTACGCACTAGGATCATAGTGGCTAACCTTCAAAAACTTATTCCTAGGATCTTTCATCCATTTGTTAGTCCAAACATTCTTTCTATGCATATGAATAACATATCTTTCATTATTTCTATCAGATCTACTCATATCAAACCTTCTTTCATCTAGTTGTGCCCTAATTTTCAGACTAGGATAAAATTTATCAAACATACCTAGATCCATACTTTCAAAACAAAAATTTCCACTTATCTTACCTTTAACAGAGCATAAAGCTTTAAGATCTTACCTCTTTTCTTCATATCTGCCTCCTCTCTTAGTAAAGAGCTTCGCAAGTCAAGTAGAGTATTGTGCACTAGGGCAATAGATCTACGGACAGAGCTTCCGCTTTTCCTCAGTTCCCAGCAATCACAGTTTCAGGTCCCGGCAACAGAACCATTTGTTGGCACAGGGGCAAACCCAGGGTTCAACGCTTCAACAGCGCACCAACAAAACCCTAACTACCGGCCCTTTCGGCAACACTTGCGAAGCAGATGAAGTCTCACCCGAGGTAGAGGCAGGGGTGGTTGTAGGACTCAAGTGTTTGCAACCTAGCTGAGACATAGATCTGTGACTACAACACCTTAATAGAGAACCTAGCAGCTCTCGTTCATTAGTATTTAGCCTTTGTTTATAGCGCAGATAATCCCTAATTACAGAGCAACGCAGTTTTCACCCAGATCTAATACATTCAAGCACTAAGTGCATCAAGATAGGTCAGATCTAGCATTCATTCATATTACTCAGTACTAAGTTATTATATCAGATTCATCTAAGCATATATTATTACACTAAGCATAAATCTCATTAATAATGTAGCAACCATAAAGCACAAAGCAACCATAACACAGGAGATACGTGGTTCACCCCCAACCTGGGGCTACGTCCACCAACTCTTCTTCTCTTTATTGCCTTCTGTCAATCATCTACATGCACAGAGCCACATGATCCTACTCCGCATAGGACAGGAGATCTGCGTGCACTCCGCCAGATCCTCCTTCCCCGAGCTAGGTTGTAGCACAAAGCCCTCTTACAATCTACACAAGATTCTTACATCCACTTGCACTTAGCCCTCCAAGTGTCCAACACAGCATGCACAAAGCATTTACAACTATCACTTGCGCTTAGCACAACACCACTTGTCTCTTCTAGGTCTCTTTCTTACATTTCCTAGACATCTATTTATACATTACAAAAGGGCCTAAACATGGGTAAACCCATGGGATGACATCCCCATACCCGTTTCATAAGCCCAAAACCCAAAAATCCCTAACCAAGGGGCCGAGATCCCTCGATCTCCACTTCGACTTGCGCTCTGCCTTCGACATCTTGTCGAAGTCCCAAAAAGGGGTCAAAAGTGACCAAGGATCTTCAAAACTTGGTCAAGGGCCAACAGGCCCCCAACAGACCCCCAAACATTTCCACTTATCTTACATTTAACAGAGCATAAAGCTTTAAGATCTTACCTCTTTTCTTCAGATCTACCTCCTCTCTTAGTATAGAGCTTCGCAAGTCAAGTAGAGTATTGTGCACTAGGTTAATATATCTACGCACAAAGCTTCCTCTTTTCCTGAGTTCCCAGCAATCATAGTTTCATATCTCGGCAATGGAACCATTTGTTGTCACATGGGAAGACCCAGGGTTCAACACTTCAATAGCACACCAACAAAACCCTAACTACCGGCCCTTTCGACAACACTTGCGAAGCAGATGAATTCTCGCCCGAGGTAGAGGTAGGGGTGGTTGCAGGACTCAAGTGTTTGCAACCTAGCTGGGACATAGATCTGTGATTACAACACCTTAACAGATCACTTAGCAGTTCTCATTCATTAGTATTTAGCCTTTGTTTACAACACAGATAATCCCTAATTACAGAGCAATGTAGTATTCACCCATATCTAATACATTCAAGCACTAAGCATATCAAGATAGGTCAGATCTAGCATTCATTCATATTACTTAGTACTAAGCTATCATATCAGATTCATCTAAGCATATATTATTACACTAAGCATAAATCTCATGAATAATGTAGCAACCATAAAGCACAAAGAAACCATAACGCAGGATATACGTGGTTCACCCCCAGCCTGGGGCTACGTCCACCAACTCTTCTTCTCTTTATTTCCTTTTCTCAATCATCTACATGCACAGAGCCACAAGATCCTACTCCGCATAGGACAGGAGATCTGTGCGCACTTCACCAGATCCTCCTTCCCCGAGCTAGGTTGTAGCACAAAGACCTCTTACAATCTACACAAGCTTCTTACATCCACTTGCACTTAGCCCTGCAAGTGTCCAACACGGCATGCACAACTCATTTACAACTATCACTTGCACTTAGCACAACACCACTTGTCTCTTTTAGGTCTCTTTCTTACATCGCCTAAACATCTATTTATACATTACAAAAGGGCCTAAACATGGGTAAACCCATGGGCCGACATCCCCATAGTTGTTACATAAGCCCAAAACCCAAAAATCCCTAAACAAGGGGCCAATATCCTGCGATCTTCGCTTCGACTTGCGCTATGCCTTCGACATCCTGTCGAAGTCCCAAAAAGGGTTCAAAAGTGACCAATGATATTCAAAACCTGGTCAAGGGCCAACAAACACCATAGATGAAATGTCATAACATGGTTGTTCGGGTCTTCATCGGGTTTACTGTCAAATTTGGGGATGTCAGAAGGTAATTTAGCAGGAATCACCGGCCTGAAAGGAAAATGTAGTATGGGATCATTTGTCAACCGAGATAAATCTAGCAGATCCAGCGTGCCTAGGAACAGCAATTGTCGGTTAACTTGAGGATGATACTAGTGCAGCATAGGGACACCAGTAGCACCATAAACTGGTTGAGCTAGATAATTGTATCCAATAGGCCCTTCCATATACGATTGTTGTTGGCCGATATAGGCAGGATTCAATTGTTGTTGAGGACCATTCACGAAAGGAGCGAAACCAGGTTGGTTATGGGGAGAAGCGGTCGTTTGATTAGATTGTGGGGGATAAACAATTTTCCCTTGAGGGGGGTAGATAGTTTGTCCTTGCGGAGGGTATACAGTTGACCCTTGGGGAGGATAATATTGTTGTCCTTGAGGACCCCAAGTGGGATTCGGGACACCTGGATAAGGTTGTCCAAAATATAATCCAGAAGGAATAGGATTTGGTACTCCTCCTTATGGGTTAGGGTATGATGGCCCTCCTTGATAAGGTTGATTAAACGTACCACCTTGGGGTGCTCCCCAGGATTGTGAAGGGTTTCCAGAGAAAGGGGGTTGTCCCCCTACCATAGCTTGAGTGACAATTGAGGTTTTACCAAGAAAAGGGTTTCCCCCTAGTGGGTACATGCACAGGTGGTTGTCCCCCAAGAGGGACAGGCCCGCTAGACGATGGTTACCCCACAGTCAGGATTTGTCCTGCAGTTGATTGTGTGTGTATGGAAAGGTTCTGCATTCGGTGATGTATAGGTGTTCCAATAGGATTTTGTGGAACATAAGGAGTTGTAGTTTGAAAAGGTGTTGTGGTGGGAGTAACGGTCAAATTACCTTGTGTATGATTAGGCATTACAACTTCGTCGTTACTTTGGATTTGTACTAACGTAGCAGCAGTATTGACTACTTGTTCGATGGGACAGTCAATAGTATGACCAGACAGTCATGCCTCAACACCAGTAGAGGTAAGAGGGTCAAGAGGTGGTCGACTAAAATTGAAATGTTCGTAAATATCACGTCCCGATGGAGTTCTCCATATGGAACGAACAAGTTTCTGTTGTGAATTTACCATGTCAACAGATCATACAGTAGTTGTGCAGCCATCGTTATAATCATGTTGTGTGTTTTCCATCTGTGTCTCAGTGTCTGGCCAAAACAACGGAAGACAAGGCCACTCTTCTTCTATGAAATTACCGAATGAGTCCAGTTGAACAAGGAGTGGCTCGATAGAAACTTATGACACATGAGTAATATGAGGAATGGGATCCTCAACCGTAACGAATGCACTTCCGGGATTCGCTAACAAAGGAGTAGCAGCGCTCCCAGCATCCGAGCGATTTTCTACCTCTTCACGGTAAAACTCTTCAGGTGAATTAGGAGGTAAGGGTTCATATCCTTCTGGAGGCAGCCCTTTCATCCTACGTGATCTACGAAGAACTTTATCATCTACAGTCTCAATATTGAAAAAACATTAAGTAAACAAACAACACTCGCTAAAAATCTAGAAGAACCAACAAGCAAACAATACCTTCTCTCAATGATCGTACTAGTTGGGGATGAAATCCAACATTGCGTGATCAAATTGAGAAGGGGCTAGGATATGAGTGGGTGGATCAGTTATGGTGGCGACCTGCTTAACGAACTTACGCCTTGGTGCAAGATTCCACACAATAATCGTGTATTTACCCTCCAAGGAGCCCGAGTGAGTTTGACCAACGTATGTTCCAAGTACAGCGAAGACTTCCCTTCATCGTCACCTTGTATGAGGACCCTCAATATTATAGCTACTAAGGACACCAACTCGCAGTCATCTTATGGGTGGGTACAGTCGACAGTCCAGTCTAAACGTATGGGAAGAATAACAAGTCCAAAATCCTTCAAGATAACTAAGGATAAGTGGACCAGTAGAACTCCAGGGGACCCCGAACGGATTCAGAATTCACGAAGCACCAAGACCAAATGAAAACAGTTGGACCTCAAGAAGAACCCCCAAAATATGATCTTACTACTATGAATGGTTAATTCTCAGAGGGATAATCTACGTTGCTCTCTCGAACCCGACCTTGTGCATAACCCATGTGAGAGAGGGGGATCCCAGCTATGCTTATAGGAAAATTGGATTTAATATCCCTATCACAAGATACTAAGTTTGTCTTGAATGCTTTGGAGATTTATACTCATAGCCTAATCCAAAGTGCTAATCCTAATCTAATGTTGGTGGAAGAATCTAAAAAAAAAAAGTTTCTAGATCGATTTTTAATTAGCGTTGATTTTAGTGGTTATTCTTTACACAGAGGTGAATGAGAGTGAAACTAATGATGTTACAAATCAAATCCCAAAGAAGTAAAAGAATGATAAGAAAATGTTTATTTCGATGAAATTCTATTTACGGGAAGGAGAAGAATTCTCTTTCTTTCACTACCAAACACAAGAATACAAAAAATTTCATGCAATTTGTTTTCAACAAGAATCCATTTCAGTGCTAAATCATAAAGAAATTGTTTCTGGTATCCAAAAACCAATCATAAAAAGTATCCTTTCATTTTATTATAAATGTGAATTGATTTTGCTTAATGCTTCTTATGCCAATAATAAAAAAAATTCACTATTGCATCTTTAGACAATGGGAGCAAGAATCACACAAACAAGAGGCACTCTCACAACAGTGAATAAGAGGTAAAAACAAACCAAAGTTTCCAAAAAGAACACCAAAAAAAAAAATACACACTTGAGAAATTTCTGGAAATATATAAAGATGAGAGACCAATTAAAACATTAAAGAGATCCCTGAGTTTCCTTGTAACAATCTTTAATCGATTAGATGAACGAAAAAGGATCAAAATGAACCCAAAATCTGAAGAAAAAGGGTGACTTCGTGACAAGGAAATACAATAAAATCCAATCAAAGATCAAAAGTATTAAAAGAAGCAAGTTGCAGGTGACAGAAGACATAAAATGATAAAACAAGTTCTGAGTTAAAAGGAAATACCCAAAAATCACACAAAGGCAGTCAACAATTTTTCAAAATGAAGAAAAATCGGCGCTCTGGCTATAACAACACCAGAGTGCTACATCGCTCCCTAAAGCACTATAAGGGAGCGTCAATCAGGAAATCAGTGCTCTGGTTGTAACTGGAGAGGGTGCGGGTTTCTGAGAAAGAAATGACCAACCCAGAAAATGAAAAACTTAGGAAGTTTGATCAACAGTCTCTGTGAGACAACTTCAGTAATGACAAAAGATGTATAGAAGAGAAAATGCATCAAACAAGATCTGAAGATGAGAAAAAAGCAAAGACAAAACCAAGGTAAGAAACCAAAACTGAAAGCTTCGATCCCCAGTGGAGTCACCAATTTATGTTGTAGGAAAATTCCTATGCAGACAGGTGAATATCCTCTTGGATTTTAGACCCCTATTACCAAGACAGAAAGATGCTAACATTGGACACTAACATTCCTTTAAATGTAGTTAAACTAGCCAAAAGGAAAAGAGGAATAAATTATGATGTACCTTTTTCTGAATCTTGTCCTCGCTTAATCCAGGTTGAACTTGATCTTCAACCTCCTTAATAATATCTGCAATTCAATAGATAACAAAGACAACACAGACTTCCTACTCTACCAAGATTAGTTTAAACTAAATTTATCAATGAAAGACAAGTATATGCAACCATACACAAACTTGAAGGAAATAGGCCAAGCATATATTAATGAGAACATTACAAGGAACTTACAATCTGTAGATGTAGCTGCAACAACCTCTCCAAGTCCTCCTTGTCCAACCCCTTGGTCGAAACATCCATGATCAGAATGAAAATACTTTTTGTTGATTATTCTCCTCCTTTTCACCATCAGAATGCCTCCTTTTATAGGCTTTGAGAGGCTCAACCACCTTAGTTATCTTTGGAATAATTTGAGGATATGACTCCATCAGTTTTGGCATCTCCCTTAGATGTAGCCTAAAGCTTGGATTCGAGCCAAACCAACTCGGTTCATCTCTAGTTGTCTTTAGAGATAAGGGGGATTTATTCCCATGATTCTCTCAACCAATCGGTGCTCCCTCAAAAATGGCAACAGAATGTTGCAACGCTCCCTGCTAAATGGACAGGAAGCACTAGCGCTCCCTGCATATGAGCAGGGGAGCGTTGATCTTCCAAAATTTCCTTAAGATGACCATTTCTCAAGGAAAAATATTTTTCTTAGCTTTTCAAATGATCTAGTTTCCCCTTCCAACATGTCTTAGAGGATGTATCAAGTGTTTTCATGGTGTCATTCACAATGCGACATATGCAGAATGAAAATGCGACATTTGTGACAAAAGTGTGACACTTACGACACTTACGAAAATGAAAATGTGACATTATCGAAGTGAGGAATTTTGATGTGTAACAATGTGGAATTTAGGCTTAAAGTCTTTCCAATTGCATTCCTTAGTAATTCATTGAATTATGATTAACATTAGAGAGAATTAGTGTATTTTGTATTTTAATTTTGACATAATGGCTCATGTGTGGATAAATTGTTATGGGATGTCACTTTAAAGGTTCACATGCTAGGGATCCAAGAACCATAATCGCCATATCTTCCTTTGCCACGGGTCCAAGTTATTATTGTTAATATGTGATAGTTGTTACAGAACCATAAACTACAGTTGTGGGGTTCTCATGAGTCCAATCAGTTGCTAAAGAAATGGTGATGTTACCATGGAACATGTATCGTAGTCAACAATTAATGGGCATAAAACAGTTACTTGGTTTGAAGAGTAATTGAAGATATTTCTTGCTTCCTAACCTAAAAATCAGTGATTGGTTATATTCTTGCAAGTCATGGATTTAAAGGTGGGAAATAATAGTCAAGCAACCAATTTGGAATGGTTTAATTAAAGATCCCATGAATTTAGTATCACATCCATTTGGAGAAATTAATAAATGATGAAAAACCTATTTTTAATTGCTAGAGGGTGAATTTCCACATGCTCGCACCTCCAAATTCGTTTTTCCAAAATTAATTACAGCTGGCTCATAGCTAATTCATCCCAACCACTTGCATATTCCTTGCAACATATTATATGTGGTACCAAGAGGGTTTCGCACAATCAAGACAGATTAAAATATTTATGACCATGCCAAGGAATCTTCAACTTGTTGGAAAAGAGCATCTTCAACTTGATCAAGGGATAAAGCATCATAATCGAAGGCATCTACACATTTAACCAAGACATGATCATCACAATGGCTTGTATATATTTTTCCTAGGAAATCAATGAACATACTCCAGCATGTAGCCAATAAATTAGAATATACTCTTCTCTGAGTCAGAAAACATGATGCATGTGTGCTTCATCATTGCAAAACATTAAGAGCATGAATCTAGTTTTGTATATGTGGATTGGGAGCATGTGTTCATCCATAAATCCACTTGTCCTAGTCATTGAAGATTTGATTATCTTTGTAGGATATCCTAAACAAAATATGGTGTGTGTTAGCGATTATTTTTGTCATTTGGCGCAGAAGCACCCAGGGCTGTAGATTGCACACGAAATGCTCAAGCACAACATGGGAGAATCCATGTTTTTCCAAGTAGCAGGTCAAGCGAGCTGGCAAAGTGTCGTTGGCAGCATCCAAGGTCTTTTTTGCGAAACAGATCAACGGTCAACGGGTAATTGCACTCGGCCGAGTCACGCCAAGTTTAGCGCAGAAGTTGTTAAAGGGGCGAATGGTCAGAAGTCTCCGTGGAGAACTAGTAAAGTAGCGAGGGCCATTGATCGCGATCAGTTGATGCAGAGGTTCATTTCTTGAACTCGAG
The DNA here is from genome assembly GCA_010110895.2 of Picea sitchensis. Classification (NCBI taxonomy): domain Eukaryota; kingdom Viridiplantae; phylum Streptophyta; class Pinopsida; order Pinales; family Pinaceae; genus Picea; species Picea sitchensis. Next base: position 26,100 of record SNQJ01S0109857.1, read on the forward strand.
GTTCGTGAGTTCGGAGGGCGGACCATATCCTTTGGTCGCGCGAGATCGCAAGTCACGAGAATTATGGAAAAGAAAAGAGCCATCGCCTCTCAGGATTTCACGGAGAGAGAGTGCCAAGGTTCGACACTCCAACTCGCGAGGTCGCGAGTTGCGAGAGGCGCTAGCACTTAAGCCTTAGCCGACGGTTACGTGTGGAGGGAACCAACAGTAAAAAGAGCTATACAGTATTATCGAGAAGATCTGAGTCGTCCATCCAGAGGGACACGTGGTGCGCGATTAGGCTCCTCGCCTTCTCACCCATCGTGACTTTGAAGAACAAGGACCAACCTCCTCCCAGCCGTGAGACGCGAAGTGTCGAGGGCATCCGGGACTCGGACCCACAGTCTTGCTGAGAAGATCTCAGTTGTCCATCTGAAGCGGACACCTGGCGCGCGATTGGGCCCCTCGCCTCCTCGCCCATCGCGACTTTGAAACAGAAGGTCTAGCTCCTCCCAGCCACAAGATGAGAAGTGCCGAGGGCATCCGTGACTCGGGCCCACAGTCTTGCCGAGAAGATCTCAGTCGTCCGTCTAAAGCGAACACCTGGCGCGAGTAGAGCCATCTCGGCGCTTCGCCCATCGCGACTCCAACACGCAAAAAGCAGCTCTGTTATTTTCCGAGGTGCGAGGTGCCGAGAGAATCTCGGGTCCAGGCCCACGGCATCGCCAGGAGAAGTAAGAACCGCCAGATCTAGAAGCACACGCGGTGCCAGATTAATCCTTCTCGGCATATCGCTCATCACGATTTCAATCAGCAAAGGTTAGCCCTTTCATATTCGCGAGCGTCGAAAGCATATGGTCATAGCCCATGGTCACTTGGGGAGAGGAAGGGGTTGCATAAAGAAGGCCCGAGGTGCCGAGTTCAGTTGCAGAGGGGATCATCGCGACCTCCAGGCGCCATCGGATCCGATCTCCTTACTGTTTCTCGC
>SNQJ01S0109858.1:12165-27034 GCA_010110895.2 Picea sitchensis
CTACAAATATTGGTTGATAATGCTACATTGATATAACACTTGCATTATATGGTTAAAAGGGATTAGATTGTTCTATTACTGATTCACGCCCCACTCAGTAATCCAACACTGAGATCATTGAATTAAACAAGAACTGTTTGAGTTTAACTTTATTCAACCAGATCATGCAAAATGGGTACTTGGAAAAAACTGGAGTGTTAACAACTCCCCCCCTTTTTAAAAACCATGGAACCCCCTTTTTGATGCCAATAGAGAAAAATTGGATAAAAATCTGGTTTGGGTCCGTCTCCCGGCACTGCCTCTACAGTTTTGGTTTTGGATTACTTCAAAGTATTAGGGAATTATCTGGGGGACTTCTTGGAAGTGGATTTATCCTTTGAAGAAACAAAAAAAAAAGGAAAGTGGCAAGGATTTTAGTCAATCTGAATGTTAGAGAAGGACTTGGCGAAGAAATTGATTTTAGTTGGGGAAACTACACACACTCAAAGATTTTGGATTATGATAATTTCTCCTTCATATGTCGTGGATGCCATCAGTATGGACATTTAGTGATGAACTGCCATTTGCCTTTAAGAGCCAGAGGAAGGCCCATTTTTTAAGATAAGGGGAAGAGAGTGATTCAAGAGGAGGAAAGCAGACACACAGGTGCTACAATTGATAAAGCACAAGACTCAGTAGACCTAAAGAAACCTTCATCACCCAAAGAAGCTCGTATATAGGAAATTCAAGAACCACTTCCTGGAAAAGCGACGGAAGGATCTGAGCCTACAAGCCGTATCAAAATCGACTTGGGAAACTCAAGGAATCTAGTCTCGGGTAATCATTTACCTCTTTCTCCTCCTATTATTGTTTTAATTAAAAATATTACTCTAGAAGGAAATGAGTGGTTGGAGGCTCTAAAAAATATGTCCCTAGATATCGACCCCTTCAAGATGACTATTTCATCAGTGGATCCAACTTCCCCAAAGAGACTCTGTTGCACAGAAGATGATTCTTCTTCTTCCTCTCTTCCCACCAAGACTTCGACAAGTCTCTATTTTCTTAGATCCCATAAGCAAACCAAACCCTTGAGAGGGATGGGAAAGGAAGTGATATTGTCATTGGATAGAGGAGGTCGTGGGAGAAAATCCTTGATCTCAAAATCTGAATCCAAAGTCAGGATAGACCTTCTAGATAGAAAACAACAGTCTATTGAAATGGCACTTAGAGCTGTGAGGCCCGGGGAAAGGTTTCAGAATGAAGTGCATGTCTTCCAACTGCAGGGGTCTATGTAGTTCCCTAAAAAACTAGCCTTAAAAAGGGTGATTTATTCGGAACACCCTGGCATTTTACTACTACAAGAGACCCTAAGGGAAGGAGAAGAGGTGAAATATGTCCTGGAACAACTACTTCCTGGATGGAATTTTGAAAATTTGGATGACTTGGGAAGATCAGGGGGTTTGGAAATAGGACAGAATACCTAAACAATTCAAGTTATAAATGTTTGGGGTATAGAGTCTGGACTAGGAATTATTGTTTTGGCCCCAGAGTTAAGGGAATATCTACACATCCTAAACGACTATGGCCCTTATTAGAACAAAAAACCTTACCGAGACACACTTTTTATTAAGTCCTTTCTAAAATATCATCTGGTGATCTTAGGGGGAGATTTAAATTTCTCCCTAGGACCTTCGGAAGTCTAGGTGTGCATGTTAGAACTGACCCTTTGGTAGAATATTTTGGTCGAAAACTCGTTGCCTACAGACTAACTGACCTGGACCCCACTTTGCTCAAACCAACCTGGAGAAACAACAGGGTGGGGGAGGATGGAGTTGCTAAAAGGATTGATCGTTTTATAATAGTTGATTCCCCTTTGGAAATGAAACTAACAATGAAACAATGGATCGTTTTTGGAGGTATCTCAAACCATTACCCAATTTTATTGGAATTCAGACAGGGCTCAAAGAAGCCAGCCAATTCTTTCAAATTCAACAAGACTTGGTTAGAGGATGACTCTTTTATAAATCTTGTAGAAGAGAACTCGATACCCTTTCACCAGGACAATCATCAGTCGACAACCTTTCAGTTGGAAAAAACTATGAAAAGGATCAAAGAGAAAGTAAAACCCTGGGCTTTCCAGAAAACACAAAATGAGGACAAACAACTAAAACAAATTGAATCTAAGCTACAAAGATTATCTGAAGAAAAAGGGGGGTTTTCTACCCCTAAGTCAAAAATTACTTTACTACAATTGGAGAAGAGAAGAAATAAAATACTAAAGATAAAGGAAGAATCATGGAGACTAAAAAGCAGATCTATATGGTTGGCAAGTGGGGATGAGGATACAAAGTTCTTTCAAGCATTTTCTAAAGGAAGAAGAAATGCCAACACCATTTGGCAGCTAAAATATTTGGAAGGGAATATGGAGAACACTTTTGAAGGTATGTCAATATTAGGGAAAAAACACTTCCAAAATCTCTTCAAAGAAGAAAATCAAGCCTCCATAGAAGAAGTGTTCCAAATGGATCAACTTTTCACCAGATTTGTAGATGAAGCAGAAAATAGACCCCTGCTAGAAGAAGTAACATAAAAAGGAATTAAAAGAAGTTCTACACAACTTTCAAAAAGACAAAATCCCAGGTCCAGATGGTTGGATGATTGAATTATTTTTGGTATTTTATGAGATTTTGGGACAAGACCTGCTAAAGATGGTAGAGGACACCCGAACTTCTGGGTCAATTCCACAAATTCTAAAATATACTTTCATAGTTATGATTCCAAAAATAGATAATCCGAAGACCCTGGATGACTTTCGTCTAATATCACTCTGCAAATGTGTCTATAAAATTATCTCAAAAGTAATTGCAAGAAGAGTGAAAAGAATACTCTCTAAAAGAATTTCAGGAGAAAAATTTGGTTTCTTGGAAGGAATACAAATTCATGAAGCCATAGGGGTAGCACAAGAAGGACTTCACAGTTTGAAGTCAAGGAATTTAAAAGGAGCAGTGTTAAAAATTGATCTTTCTAAATCCTATGATAGAGTAAGTTGTATTTTTATTCACTTATTGCTAACCCATTTGGGATTTGCATTCCCCTTCATCAATTAGGTCATGAATTGCCTCACTACAGTCTCCTTTGTTGTGCATATAAATGGCTCAACCTCACCTTTTTTTCCTTCAGAAAGAGGTTTAAGATAGGGATGTTCGTTATCACCTCTACTTTTCGTCTTAGTAGCTGAAGGACTAATTAGAGCTATCTCATAAGCAAAACGATTGGGTTCTTTCTCCAGAATCAAAGTCTCACAAGCTTTGCATCTCACCCACCTTCTCTTTGTTGACAATGTATTAATATTCAGTGTAGGATCCAAAAGGGAGGTAGAGACTTTAAAGAATATACTTCTTCTTTTCTCCAAAGAAAAAGGCATGAAAATTAATGAAGGAAAATAGGCCCTCACTACAAATTTAGTCTCAGAAGAAGAATGTCAAACCCTTAGGATTTTTTCCCTTTTGAGGAAAATAAATTAGACGATTGCCTAAAATATTTGGGTTTCGTCCTAAAACCAAATGACTACAAAAAATCAAATTGGAAGTGGCTATTGAAGAAAATGGATAAAATACTAAACACCTGGAGCCATAGGTGGCTTTCACGTGTGAGAAGACTTGTTTTGGTTAAGTCAGTCTTGGAATCCATTGTTGTTTATTGGATGTCACTCTCTTAGATCCAAAAAGGAATATTGGAAGCATCAAGAAAACTCACCTCCAAATTTTTGTGGAGCGGCAAAAAAGAATCTCATGTAATTCCATGGGTTCATTGGGAAAATATCGTTGTACCAAAGGTTCTTGGAGGTTGGGGCCTGAAAAATATTTTTCTCTTCTCCAAAGCTCTGGTAGCCAAGGGAGGATGGAGAATTATAAACTCTTCTAGTCTATGGACTAAGGTAGTAGTGCAAAAATATATTGAACCAATTCCTATGGAGACATGGATCAAAAGTACACAAAAATCTTTAAAAGGTGCCTCGGTGATTTGGAAAGCAGTCATAAACGCTTTTCCAGTCATAAAAAGAGACCTTGCTTGGAATATAGGAAATGGACATCATTTCAGAATGGGGAAAGACCCTTGGTCGGGATGTGAAGGACAACATATACTCTCTAACCAACTCCTCCATCATTTGAACACAAAAGGAATTGAAACTTTAAATAAACTTGTTGAGCCAAGACTTACCACTATCTAGTCACAAGGCGGAAGGAGGAAAACTAGCTGGGATTAGATATCGATGAAGTATTAGAGATGTAAAGGTATATAATTTTGTTAAAAATATCTCATATCAGACTCAGGGATCGTGAGGATGAACCAATTTGGGACACACCGCCTTCAAGGATCTACACACAAAAGTTGGGCTACCTAAAATTAAACTCGGACCTGCTACAACGAGAGTTAGTCTAGTGGTGGGGAAAGATTTGGAAACTAAATTTCCCAACCCAAAAATGATTATTTATGTGGAATATCTTAAATAACAAGGTGTCGACATAAGATAATCTACATAAAAGAAACTTTTTTGGCCCAGGATGGTGTACTCTGTGTAAATTTGAAGGAGAATCTACTTTACATCTCTTTTTGAATTGTCATTACACCATTAAAGTGTGGACTAAAGTTTCAAGACTATTGGACCTTCAGTGAAATTGGTATGGACAAGACCTGGAACATGCTTGGTAGATTTGGTGGGCGACCAAAATTTATAACAACCTTAGAGCCTTACCCATTTTGATCATTTGGGGTGTCTGGCTGGTCCGAAACTCCCTAATTTTCAAAGGTGTGCCTTAGGTACCAGAGGTTACAACGGCTAAGAGTTTAGCCATATTGACGTCCTTACCCACCCAGGAGGTTAGAGCCAAGACTGGACAACCACAGGAGGTTGAGATTAACAAAACTATCCCCAGGGTTTTTTTTTATGGGGCATCACAACACAATCACTATGAGGGAGGAGGAATTCTCTATTTTTTAGACTCCCACTATTACTATATGACCTTTGTTTTTGGGTCAGGAACAAATAATTTTTCCTAACTAATGAGCCTCAAACTTCTCATTGTCTTCGCCATAGAAAAGGGTTGTCACTCCTTAAATGTTTTTTGGGACTCCTTGATTGTCATAAATTTGATAAGAGGCACACAAAGATGTTCTAACACAAGACTTGCTACCTTAGTGGAAGACATTACTCGCTTACAGACATCTTTTGACTCACTTATTTTCCAACATGTATACAGGGAGAACAATAAAGAAGTGGACCAGAGGTCGAAAGAGGGGCTTCATATGGATTTGGGCCAATGGAAAGTAATAGAGTTTCAAAACAATCAGGTTCAGGAATATCTTCACCAACCATTTTTGGAATGATTACAAACAGACTGTCTTAATACAAAAATGATAAAATAACTTTTTTGTTTACAAGCAACAAAGAATCCACAAGGATACTATGTGCAAACAATCAACTTTTGGGACTTGTTGAGCTACATACAATAGAAAATCGAACACAAAACCTTTAAAGGGATCATAAGATCTTATGAAAGTGCAACTGCAGATTGCCATCTCGAGCTACAACAATAACAAAATGTAATAAGTATATGTACAAAATTTAATTTTATTCTCAATTGATGAAATAAAATTACACTTTTTTTATGTGGAAAAATATAACCAAGGTTAAAAAGAAAATTATCTAAAAAGTGCATAAGGATTGCAATAATAAAATTAATATATGAATATTTGCAATGCCAAATAAAGAGTTGTTAGTGTAATTAATGACAAACTTATAAGGTTGAATAAGTCAACCAATAAGGTATATGTGAGAGGTGACTTATCAATGAAGCCATATGTAAGGATAAAGTTGAAATGAAGCCATGTAGGGACAAAGTTAAAATGGGATCTTTTTGTCACTTTAAAACGTGTTAGTATTTCGAAGGTGTTAGGATGATGATGTATTTTTTTTTAGTTTCTTTATAATAGGTTTATTAAAAGTATCAATTATGGGTACTTATTAAGGTAGATTGAAATTACATGAGAAAAGTAATTTTATTTCTCTCCCTCCAATACTATGTGTTAATGGGGTTGGCATCATTATTTTCAATCTTATTGGTTTAAAAATAACATTTTTTAATTTACATTTTTTATAAATTTTTCTTAAGAGGTTTATTTTAGATTCCAAATTTATCTTAATGATGTTTGATGTCTAATGGGATTAGTTGTGGATTTGCAATTATGAAAATAAGACTCTTATTAATGTTTATGAGCCATACCTTGTGTTATAAATACCCATATTGTTTCAAGTGAAATTTGTATCACTTAATGCCAACTGTTGTGAATAATTTTCTCTCTCTCTTGTTTATTTTATCAATATATTAGGTTCACTACATGTTTATCTCTCTCATATAAGGGCCTAGATCATGGACTCTTGAGAAAGGAAATCCTCCATAGGAGTAGAAGTTATATTAGAAAGAGAGAAGATGTGATTTTATAGTCATATAAGCAAGTTCAAGATGTTACAATATAGACGTATCTAACTATATAATATGTTTATGTTTCCAAACTTTCATTATAAAATGTTTATTAAGATTTGAAATCAGTAGAGTCTATTGAGATTTAAAAAAAAAAAATGAGTGTTAATATGATGAAGCAAGTGATGGTGTGTATTTGTTGTGTTGAGCATTTTTGTAAGGTTATGTTGAATGAGAGTTGTTATGATAAGTCATGTTGTCATTGAGATGAAAAGTGAGTTGAAAAGAGGCTTCATGAAAGGTCATGAAAAAGAGATCACTTAACAAATCTATGAGTAATCTAGTTAATTTGCTTATGGAATATGGGTAATCTAGTTAATTTTCTTATGAAAGCGGATCTTAGAAGATGCAAGAAGTATGTGTAAAAAATCCAATATAAGAATACACAAGAAGGAAGATCTATCTATAAAGTTGCAAAAGTTTTGAGGAAAAAATCAAATAAAAAGAATATGCATTAATCCAAATTCTATCATAAACACTTTGAACAATTTTAATTTTAGAATGTTTTGTTTTTAGCATTTTCATAATGTTACTTGCAGAATCAAAATCAATTATGATGCATCCTTAGGAAAATGATTGAGCAAATGACTTGGTAAATGAATTTGAACGGATTTCATCTTCACAAGAATATGCTTTGAAGAACTTTACAAATCTATTTGTTAATATGATGACTAAGAATGTCATCGACATTTTAACAAGAGATTTCAATCATATCTATTAATGGTAAAGTTGATTCACTAGTGGGGAAGGTGCATTTCCCAAAGAAAAAATAAAAGGTAAAACATTTTGCATTCTAATACTTTTTTTTAAGAATTTGTTAATATGGAATTTAGAGACTGAGGTAATAGAAAAAGGAAAAGGGTTTATTTATACACATTTGTAACATTAGCTTTTAGAAAAATAACATCATATTTTATAAACTATGGTATTATTAATATAATCTGAAGACTATAAAACTCCAAGGAAGCCCACCACTCCTAACAATTATGTTCTTTTTCTAAATTTGTTTTTATGTGATTGTGTGATATCTTTGTACTTATATCTCTATAATGATATTGATATAATACAATATATTTAGTTTGAAATGGGGAAGATAGTGATATTTTGTTTACAAATTAAATATATTTATTGGATATTGGAGATGAGTGGAAATGTGTTTTATATTAGCATAATTTTTTCAACTCTGGAGTTTATGGAATCAATTAGTGTCATTCTAGACATAGTTATCAATTGGTTGATAGTCAATTACATGTTTCATTAAGTGGTTGATTAGTTAGTTGGACCATCTAGAAGTGGCCTTGATTAAAATGAGCCGTAAAATCTAAATAATCTAGAACCATTCTCAAGCATACCTAGGGTGATCAAGGTGGATAAAGTCTTCTTTATTTTATGGAAGTTAGTTACACTTTCAGTTTTATATACATGATTTCATACAATGCTCTATTGACCATCTAGAATATGTATTATTGATTCATTCAATATGTATTGAGTTATGCTCACTTTTTCATTCAATATGTATTGAGTTATGCTCACTTTTTCTTAAGTGTTATAATAATCTCTTAGAATTTGTTGTTTTTCAATTCTATATTTTTTATTTTCAAACAATGCACAACATTATTTTTTTTAACCATGTCTTTAAACTATGAAAACCTTTTTCATATCCATAATTCATGTGAGCCGATAACACTAGTGTTGATAGATTTAACATTCCCATAATTAAAATGGGTTTTTAACATATTTTGATTGATTGTATTTATGAAAAACTCTAGTATCACCAAAGCCATGAGCATGTTGCAAAAGAAAAGCACATTGAATATTTTATTTTCATATAATGAATGATAACTTGGAATTCAATTCATTTTAAGATTATTTTAATTCCTTATAATGGATGATAAATTGGCATTCAATTCTTTTTAAGCTTACGTTGTTAGTGTTATCATCAACACATATAACCAAAGCGAGATATTAAAAAAATAGCTTAAATCTAGAACATGCTTTAGTTTTATTATCAATCGGTTTTTGAAATCGGTTTTTTTTCAAGAGATAACAAAAGCAAAAAAGTGGTGTATGTTTGTTTTCTAAGAAACAACAAAAATCAAAAGAGTAAGATATGAAAAAAATTGCTTAAATCTATAACATTAATTAATGAGTTTTATTTTCAAAAAGTAACAAAAAGTTAAAAGTGATGTGTGTTTTTAAAAAGTAACAAAAACTAAAAGAATGAGATATGAAAAAAATAATTTAAATCTAAATCATGTTTTTTTTTTTATCAACAATGAGTTTGTTTTTTAAGAGGTAACAAAATAAAAAAGTGATGTATGTTTCTTTTCTAAGAAGTAATAATTTTTTTTTTCAGATGGGATGACACATGGTGCACAGATGTCAACAAATGTGTTGGCTACAAGGGCAGTTAAGGATCCTCGTCGTCACCTTCTTTCCCTATCTAGTTGATATGTCTAGCATTCATTTCTGCCAAGTCTCAGTGCGCTGGAAGGGAATGACAGACTTAATGGTGACTCGATTTCGGCTCCTTGGTACAGGTATGAAGCAACAAAACTGCATTAACCAAACACTCATGGATATCCGAGCCATCAATTCCTCCTTCCTCATGCTAATTTTTACTCGCAATGGTTTTTATCTTTGGCATCTGGCTTTAGTTCATTGTCTTATCCTGGATGTTATGCTCCACACCTATAATTCCTTAGTAATTCTTCCTCTATTTCTCTTTCGCACCTCTGGTCACCCCACCGTCTTCTTCTTCCCCCCCTGCACTTTGCCTAGCCATCCCTCGCGAGAGAGGTAAGTCTCGGCACGAGCCAGCCTATTATAGTTAGGTCGACATGCACAAACGCCCGGGGCCAACCTCTCTCTCTCTCTCCCCTTCTAGGCAGCAGTTCAGACTGCTTACCCTGCCATCTGGAAGGAAATTCTGCCAAATTTTTCAAAGACCACCTTGGAGCAGCAACCGACCACAGGGACCATCACCCCTTTGATTTTTCTGGATCCAGTTGGGATAGGTTGTATGGTTGAATAGGAAATCCCTCCTTAGATGGAAGATCACTGTAAGAATTCTGTCGTTGCTAAGGATGAGGATCCCGAAATAAATTGGAACGACTGTTGGAATGAGGACGATACAGAAGAGCATGCTCACCCGACTCCCAGCTCCTACAAGCTCACGAAAGACTACCTGTTCTTGATTTTCGAGATGTGAAAGGATTTGGCAGAGCAACTGCACAACCACCATACCCTCAACAAGTGTTTAGATGTCCTGTTCAAATCCCTGTCAAGAAAGCCTACGAAAAGTCAATGCTTGACTTGTTGTCAGCCACACACCTTCAAATTCCGCTAGGATGGACGCCCGGGTTCGCCTCATGTCTAGTCTCCTTATTGTTTTTTTCTCCGGTTTTAGTGATAAATTTTTTGTGAAATTCAAACTTGGGTTTTGGCTCATTAGCTAGTCGGGGCACTCAGTCGACCACCTGTTCTGGTTTAAGAAGTAGCCAAAGTCAAAAAGTAGTGCATGTTTGTTTCTAAGAAGTCACAAAAATCAAAAGAGTGATATACGTTATTGTTGTAGATAAGATGGAGTGTACTTTCAATGACATAGTTAATCTCAATAATCAAATCTATTTTCCTAGTTTGTCACACACATTGAGTAAATGTTTTCAAAAAGTCAAATTAAATTGATTAGTACATACATTTCAAGAAGACTTATTCTTATATACATATTGTAAAGATGTATAATACGAATGAAAGAAAATATATAATGTTATGACACAACCACACTCCTCGGAGTACGCCCGCTCACACAGGACCTTCTTTTCCCCTCGGCCCGAAGAACTCAAAGGCTCTTCTAATTCCCTATCGGGAATTTTCCTTACACACAACAACTTTTCACGTGATCCCCCTTTCTATACATTCGGAGGATCAGAACTCGCAGCTTCGCAAGTTCATTGTCGATCACTAGGCTCTCGAATCCCCAAGACCCGATGTGTCAGTCAACACTGACTTTATCTCTTTCCCTTATCGGGAAATTCCTTATCGCAGTTTCGCCACTCGCGATGTCAACAAAGGGAATTTTCAAACTCCAAACCCCGATGTGCCAAAACTCCAACGCACACACGCGAGTTGACTTTTCCACCTACCGTCACTTCTATTGGGATATCGGACTTCGTCGGATCGCGAATCCTGATGCCAAGGTCTTGGCGCTTCTTGCCGTGAAACCCCGATGACGAATGCCACCTGTCCTCCACTAGCCCTGACTGTGGCCCGCACGATCCTTCCGTCGGAATATCGCTGATCGCGATTCCAATGTGCGAGAGTTTCTTACCTTCGAAAACTCCGATGCTCGAACTCTGACTCCTTGGGATCTCCTGACATGCATCCCTACTGATGGACAGTCCTGATCTTGTCAGGATATCGCGGACCGCGATATCGCAAGTCTCGTTACAAAAATTTGGAGCTTCGACTTGCGAACTCCTGATACACGATGTCACGTGTAGATCTGACGCTCCCACGACTTGGGATCGACGGCTCTGCCCCTCCTGAGCTTCGAATCTCTCCACACACTTATACTCTAACTTTTCCCCACTTCCATGAGATCCAACGGCCCACGGAACTTTGCGAAATCTCCTCAGAGGATTTCGTCCATCCGTTCTCCCTTGATGATTCTGCGAAACGAACACAAGTACTTCCTCCACAAAGCCCTGTTCACCTGCGTGCAATATTGCAACGCTTGTTTGAATACTTCAACCTCGACTCCTCTCTACAATCCTTCGATGAATTCGAAGACTCTATCCTTCCTGAGCTTGTTCATGACTCTTAAATCCTCAGAAAGCCTCTTGCACGCACTCCTTGCGACAAATGTTCAACAACATCTAAGTGTTGAAGGCACTCGACTCTGCGCACTCCTGCAGCAGCAGTCCTTCGATGCTTCGCTCAGAATCGAAACTCTGAGACTCCTCCCTGGCTTGCGCCCTCCTTGCACAACACTTGTGCCTATCTACACCTTCAAGACAATGAGAATCAAAGTTATCTCTAACTGAACCCTTCTATCAACGCACTCCTTGCGGACAATTCAACTGCACTCCTTGCAAGAATCTTTGGCTCAATTAGAGAAACAATTGAAACTCATTCACTCAACCTTTCAGACTTCAACTCAACCATGAAATCACATACACAACATGTAAAAGAAAATGCATGACAGGAAGCAAACATTCATAAGCATAGCATCAATACACAGAGAAATAACACGAACCATGAATTTGAATCAAAGCTTTCTTCTATTAATTCAAATGTCTGTACATGGGTGTTCTTCATACAATTCTCTGCTTTCTCTCTGCTCCCGTTAATCTTGTTCATGCTAATATTACAATGATACAATGAGGGTTTCTATATCCATTTTCCCTCTTGGAATCTAAAGCTATCAAATCTAGAATTAAATTCCTATCTACCAGCATTAACTATACTAAATGCCGACTATCTACCTAAGGACGAGAGCTATCCGCTCAAATTCCATTACAATATACAAGTGCGCTCTCTCATAAATGATTTCATTAAAGATTTGCGCAACAATCCCAAAGTGTTTTCAAAATTCGTGCTACTTGTCCAGCTGGTTTCCTCTTGATGTGTTGCCTCGCTTGATGTGTTGGCGATGCTCCTGCATCATACTCCTCAACTTGAAAACATTCATGGGCTCTTGTCCATGAGCTCTTGCACGGTATGTCCATGCTTCTGTATCACTGCTTCACTCTCCCAGCTAGCATCTTCCACTGGGTGGTTCTTCCACTTGACCAGGTACTCATAGTATTTCTTCCTTCTGGTCCTCTTACCTACTCGCTTGTCCGGTATGCACTCCATCTGTGGCTTTTCTGCAACTGGGAATTGTTTCATCCACTAAATCACTGGTTCCTCAGTTCCAGTCTCTGCTTCTCCAGCCCTGTATGGGTATAAATCTGAAACATTAAATATCGGAGATATTTTGATGCCATCCGACAACTCAATCTCATTCAAGACCTTGCATGGCCCAATTTTCTTCATCTTTAACTTATTGTATGTTCCCCTTGGGAACCTTTCCTTTCTCAAATGTGCTAGAACCAGATCACCAAATTCAAACTGAAGTTGTCTTCGATGCTGATCTTCTCTGTGTTTGTACACCTGGTTTGACTTCAACAGTCGTTCCTTCACCCTGTTGTGAAGTTCCTTCATCTCCTCAGTGAACTCTTCTGCACTAGCACTGCTAGTAGCAGTATGTTCTGAATCCCTCAGTTCAGAAACTCCTCTTGGCTGCATTCCATAGACAACCTGAAATGGACTTCTGCCTGTGCTCTTGTTTACTGAATCATTGTATGCAAACTCTGCTTGTGGCAATATGCTATCCCAGCTGCTATGGTGCTCTATCACCAAGCTCCTTAGCAAGTCTCCCATACTCCTGTTCACTACTTCCGTTTGTCCATCCTTCTGAGGATGATAAGCAGAACTAAACATCAATTTAGTCCCCAGCTTCTTCCATAGCGTCCTCCAGAAATGCCCTATGAATTTGGTATCTCTGTCCGAAACTATGCTTTTCGGCAATCCATGAAGTCGAGTGACCTCTTTGAAGAACAGATTTGCGATGTGTTTTGCATCGTTGGTCTTCTGGCATGGGATAAAATGTGCCATCTTAGAAAACCTGTCCACTACTACAAAGACGGAATCAAATCCTCTTTGCGTCCTCGACAATCCCAATACGAAATCCATGCTTATCGCCTCCCATGGCCTCTCTGGTATGGGTAATGGCTGATAAAACCCCGCATTCTGCTTTTTTCCCTTTGAATGATGGCAAATTCGACACCTATCAACGAACCTCTTGACATCTGCTCGCATTCTCGGCCAAAAGTAAGATTCATTCAGCTTCGCGAATGTTTTGTCATGGCCAAAATGTCCTGCTAATCCACCACTGTGCTTCTCTTTCAACAGGTTCTCCCTCATGGAGAAATTCATAATGCACAGTTGATTGCCTCTGAACAGGAATCCCTCCTGGATCATGTAGTCTATCCAAGGGCTTCTGTCTCTGAGAACTGGATTCTCAGCTGCTTCATACGCTTCTGCAAAATCTGCATCACCTGCATACATGTCTTTGAGATTATCAAAACCCAATGTTTTGACNAATTACAAATGTAAAATTTTGCATATACTCTACCCATTTAGCATGTTTCTGATTCAACTTCTCCTATTGAGTCACAAACTGCAATGCATGATTATCATTGTACAATACAAATTCTTTTGGGATCAAGTAATGCCTCCACTTCTTTAGTGCCTGTATGATGGCATATAATTATTTATCATACGTGGAGTATTTTAGTTTTGCCTCATCCAACTTCTCGCTGAAATATGCCACTGGTCTGTCTTCCTGACTCAAGACCGCTCCTATGGCAAACCCACTTGCATCACATTTCACCTGAAATGTCTTCTAAAAATCTGGCAACACCAACACTGGTTGTTCCGTGATCTTCCGCTTCAACAGATTGAAGCTCTTTTCAGCCTCTGTTGTCCAGTGAAAAGACTTATGTCACTTCTTCACTGTATCCATCATTGTTGCGCTAATTCCACTGAAATTCCTGATGAATTTCCGGTAGAAACTAGCCAAACCATGAAAGCTTCTCACCTTGAAAATATTTCTTGGTGATGGCCAATTCTTGATCACTTCCACCTTATCCGGATCCATCTTTAACTCATTCGCGGAAATAACAAAACCCAAATAAATGAGTTCTGTCTTCATAAATGAGGACTTCTTCATGTTTATCAACAACTTCTCCTGCTGTAGCTTCCTCATCATTGTAGCCAAATGCTTCAAGTGTTCAGCCTTGGTCTTGCTGAAAATCATTATATCATCCAGATATATGACGACAAACATCCTGATGAATTCCCTCAGGACTTCATTCATTAACCTCATAAAGGTACTCGGTGCATTTTTCAAGCCAAATGCCATGACTAGCCATTCATACAAACCCTCCTTTGTCTTGAATGTTGTTTTCCACTCATCACCTTCTCTCATGTGAATCTGGTGATACTCACTTTTCAAATCAATCTTTGAAAAATATTCTGCCCCATTCAAGCAATCCATCAGATCATCCATCCTCGGCAATGGAAACCTATACCTGATGGTTATCTTATTGATGGCTCTTGAGTCGGTACACATTCTCCAGCCTCCATCCTTCTTCGAACTGAGTACTTTCGGAACAACACATGGGGTCAAGCTTTCTCTGACTAATCCTTTGTCCAATAGCTCTTGGACCTGCTTCTTGACCTCTTCATTTTCTTGCGGCATCAATCTGTATGCAGCTTTATTCGGCAAACTGGCTCCTGGT
>SNQJ01S0109859.1:0-16747 GCA_010110895.2 Picea sitchensis
AGATGCAGGTAATGCAAGCATGTATGCAACTGGCCCAATCCTTTCCAGGATCTCAAATGGCCCACAAAATCTTGATGCCAATTTGGCGCAACTTCCCAACTTCAGGGAACTCCTGCTAGTCTTCACTTTCAAGAAAACGTGGTCACCCACTTTGAATTCTCTATGGGTTCTGTTACTATCAGCGTAACTTTTCTGGCTATCCTAGGCAGCTTTTAGATTCCGTTTAATTTTTATCATTTGATCTTCCATCTCTTTGAGCAGTTCAAGCCCAACTACTGCTTTGTCAGCTCGATTATCCCAGCTCACTGGAGTGTTGCACTTTCTTCCATAAAGTGCTTCGAATGGGCTCATCTTCAACGATGCATGATACCCATTATTGTAGGAAAATTCTACCAAATGCAGGTAGTCTTTCCACCTTGATGGTTTATCCATCACATACATTCTTAGTATGTCTTCTATTACCCTATTCACCCTCTCTGTCTGACCATCAGACTCAGGATGATACATTGTACTAAAGTTCAGATTCGTTCTGAATCCTTTGAACAGTCCTTTCCAGAATTTTGAAGTGAATTTTGGGTCCCTATCAGACACAATTGTCTTAGGAATTCCGTGAAAGCGTGCAACTTCTTTTAAAAAGATATCAGCAACATCAGTTGCCCTGTGGGTGGTTTTCAGTGGAATAAAATGGGCAGCTTTAGTAAGCTTGTCCACCACCACCATGATTGAATCATGTTGCTTGCTTGTTCTGGGCAGTCCGGTGATAAAATCCATTGTTACCACGTCCCATTTCCATTCAGGAATGGGTAAAGGCTGCAGCAACCCTGCTAGGTGCCTATGCTCAACCTTAACTTTTTGGCACTCCATACATCTGGCGATGTATTCACCGGTTTCTTTCTTCAAACCCAGCCAAAAATAATGGCTTTTGTCTGCTGCCACAGTCTTCTGATATCCAGGATGTCTAGCATAAGCCACGTTATGCATTTCTTTCAGAATTGCCAGCTTCAAATCTTGAACATTGGGTACATACACTCTGTTTTATACATAAGTAAGCCATCAGTTCCCAAGGTGTAACTTTCCTTGGTTTATGGTCTCTCACGCTGTTGTAGCTTTGCTACTAGACCTCTGTACTGCAAATCAGCATTTGCAGCTTCCCAAATTCTGTCTTTCATCTCAGTCATGTACATGCTAATGGTTGTAGCATGTAATTCATGCACTTTTCTGCTAAGTGCATCAGCCACCTTATTTTCTTTCCCTTTGATATGCTTGATATCAAAGTCATATTCACACAGAAACTCCAGCCATCTGATTTGCCTGGCATTTAAAGTCGGTTGATCAAATAAATACTTCAGACCGTTATGGTCTGTTCTCAACTCAAATCTCTTGCCCATGAGGTAATGTCTCCATTTCCTCAAGGCGTGGACGATTGTTGCCAGATCCAAATCGTGAGTGGCATAATTCCTCTCATGCTCCTTCAACTTTCGGGACTCATAACAAACTACAAATCCCACTTGGTTGAGAACTCCTCCCAACCCTTCCTTACACGCATATGTGCACACTACATAATCCTTATTTGGATCTGCAATCTTCAGGATTGGAGTGCTGGTTAACAACTGCTTCAATCGCTGGAAGCTGCTCTCACATTCTTCAGTCCACTAGAACTTCTTCTCCTTCCTTGGCAAGGAAGTGATAGAATGAGCTATCTTTGAGAATCCGGCTATAAACGTTCTATAGTAGCCTACCAAACCCATAAAAGATCTAACTTCCGCTACATTCCTGGGCGCTGACCATTCTAGAATTGCCTCAACCTTTTCAGGATCCATAGCGACCCCTTTCTCTGATATAATGTGTCCCAAGTAATGAATCTGCCTTTGATAAAATGAGCACTTGCTCAATTTTGCGTATAGTTGGTGTTCTCTCAACACCTGCAGCACCATTCTCAAGTGTTTCTCATGCTCTTCCTCTGTCTTGGAATACACCAAGATATCGTCCAGGAAGACTATGACAAACTTGTCCAAATAATATATGAACACTCCATTCATTAAGCACATGAAAATAGCAGGCGCGTTGGACAGCCCAAACGGCACCACCGTGAACTCATAATGACCGTACCTTGTTCTTAAGGCGGTCTTATTGATGTCCTCATCATTTATTCTCACTTGGTGATATCCAGATCTGAGGTCTATTTTTGACAATATTTTCGCATCCTTCAACTGATCAAAAAGATCATCAATCCTTGGAAGAGGATACTTGTTCTTGACAATGACCTTATTCAACTGTTGAAAATCAATGCACAGTCTTAGCGTCCCATATTTCTTCTTCATGAATGGGACTGGGGCTCCCCACAGTGACACACTGGGGTGAATGTAACCTTTCTTTAGTAGCTCTTTGAGCTGTGATTGCAACTCCTTTAGCTCTGGTGTACTCATTCTATAAGGAGCCTTCGAAACTGGAGCTGCTCCAGGCATCAAATTTATAGAAAAATCGATGTCCCTCTTCGAAGGTAGTCTAGGTACCTCCTGAAACACGTCCTTGAACTCTTTGAGTACCTCGTGGTCTTTCAGATTCGAGACTACATCTTGGGATGCTTCTTCCACCCGAGCTGCAAATAATTGATAGCCCTTCTTGTAGCACTTCTTCAGCTGCATGGCTGAGATTTCTCTGACAGCCACAGCTCTGGGAATTCCTTGGACTATTTTCTGATTTCCCTCTTCGTCCAGACATGTAAACCTCTTGTTGCAGTAGTCCAGAAGGGCATGGTGCTGGTCCAACCAGTCCATCCCAATTAAGCAGTCGTAAGAGCCTAAAGGCAGAATATTCAATTCAGCCTTAGTGCTCAATCCTTTCATGTCCACTAAACATGACTTAACCAATTCAGTGACCTTCCTCTTGGTCCCTGTGGCCAAATGCACTAACCAAGACTTCTCATGTTTGCTTCTTGTTAGATGCAAACTGTCCACCACTCTAGGATCTATATAACTATGGCTAGCCCCTGAATCAATTAAAATAACAAGTGGTCGGTTGTTGATTGTACCTTCCACTTCAATCATGTGTGATTTAAATTCTTCTTGTTTATTGTCCAGGGATGCATAAATCCTCGGCATTCTATTGCCCATATCCTCCACTGTTTCATCCTGCTGAACAGTATGGATAGTTCTCGCTTTATCTTTTCTATGGGGGCAGTCTCTATACCTATGATTCCCTTTACAGCCCCAACACTCCATAGGTGGAGGCCTTGGCATCTTCTCACTCCCTTCAATTTTCCTGGGCTCTCTAAAAGATGACTGTTCCCGGGGACTGTTCCTGAAAAATGGAGGCATGTTTCCCTTCTGCCTGTGTTCTTTCTTAAACCTCTTCTGGTCATCCCAAGCCTTCCGAAAGGTAGGCTTTTCTCTTTGTTGTTCGTATAAGCATTTCTCCCTTCTTATGGTTTCTTCCATGGTCTTAGGATCATCATATTGAATCTTGTCACCAATGGAAGGTGGAAGTCCACTCATGTACCTCTGAATTTTGACAGCCTCGTCCTTGATGAATGGAACATACTTCAGTAGCTCTAGAAAACTCCGTTCATACTCATCAATGGTCATTCTGCCCAACTTGAGTTCGAAGAACTCCTTCATTCTTCTGTCATAGTATCTTTTGGTCAGGTATTTCTTCTCAAAGTACCTCTTAAAATCCTTCCACGTGACCTCTTTCTCTCTGATGTGTTACACCTACACCAATTGATCCCACCACATGGATGATTTTCCTTTCAACTGGTACATTGCAATTATTCCTTCTGCATGGGCAGAATAATTCTACAGTTGGAAGTATTTCTTTATACCCAGTAACCATGTTTCATCATCTTCTTCCTTCTTATGTTCACCATCGAACGTAGGCGGTTTAATCTTGTTTATTTCCCCTTTCAATTCATCCCTTCCAGATTTCCAGTGTTTTCTGGTAGGAGACGAGCTTGAACTGTTGTGTGTTCCCCTACTGGAATGTCTTTGGGAACAACTAAGATGTCGGCTACCACTCCTCAACCTCCTTTTCCTCTCGCGAGTCCTGACTCTTCTTGATCTCCTTCTTCTCCCAGGAGTTCTGCGACTCTCCGTCTTACTTGAGTCTCTTCCCTTCTCGAGTTTCCTCTCTATTCTTTCCAGGTTCTTCAACAATTTTAAGTTGAATTCACCCAGCCGATCCCTGACTTTCATGAGCTTTCGGCTATTATCTCGACGAGCCTGGGCCTCTCTTTGCAATCCTTCAATGATTTTCATTATGTGTCCTTCCTTATCCTTCTCTTTTCCGTGCCCATTGGAGTTCGATCCTTCCACTTCCACATTGACATCCTTTCCTTCCCGTTCATCTTCTGTTTCGGAGGCAATCTGCACCTTTTCCCATTCCATACTCATCGTTGGTTAACTGGAGTCCTGACCCTCGTTGAACTCTACACACACACTGTGCAATTCAATTCGAAGTTTGTCAGGCCATTAAACCTTCATGAACAATCCACAACATTTATAAGCCAATATGAACAAGAACAAAAGATGTTTCGATTCAAATAATTTTTCTGAGCTCTCATTCGGCTCTGCAATTTTCAGGTTTTTGAAACTTCAATTTTCGGTATTTCAGGACTTTCGAGCCTTCGGGTTTTCGGTACCCAGGACTTTGGGTTTTCGGCACCTGGGAGTTCATTATGCAGTGACTCCCAACCTCTTGTCACTCCTATCCCTGAAATCTGATACAAGGTTTCTTATACGTGATCCAACGATCCTCAATGAGCTGGATCTAATGGTCTATATCCTTTCAGTGTTTCGTGACCAGGAATTCACGATGTAGCGACTCCCACTCTTGTCGCCTTAATTCCCGAATTCTGAAATTTTCAGTGTCCTTGCTCTCGGAACTTCAGTTTTCGGTATTTCGGGACTTTCGGGACTTCGGGTTTCGGGGTTTCAGGGTTTCGGTACTTGAGAATTCTCGTTTCACTCTCCTTTCCAACCCCCGACTCCCAAAATTCTGATTTACCTTATTCTACGGGCCTACAGCACAATTGTCGCCCTCTACCATAGTGGCATGTGGCGCGTTTCGGAGGATCCTTGTCACCTTCGGTGACATCATTAGGGTCCCACCACTCTCGCCTGTCTTCTCGACTCACTGGCACGTGGTACTCATTCATGCGCCCACGTCCATTCCAAGCAAGGAATCCAACGGTCAGATCCCCTCCTCAAATCAACGACGCAAATCTTTTCGGCATTTCAGTTTTTGGGTTTTTGGGATTTTGCGTATCGCGATTCCCACACTCCTGTTCTTTTCAAAAGGGATTTTAATCCCTGCGCACATTTTCCTATTCTACGGTCACAAAGGTTCGCCATTTCCCTCCTGAATAGATCCTAAGGCTCCTCCGGTACTGTTGCTATGGAGTCCTCTCTTCCTGTGGCCATAGACCACACCGGCTGTAGTTTCACACACCGTTATACCTCCTAAGCTTGCCAGGGTCCGAAATTGATCCTCCAAATACAATTTCTCCTCACACCCTCGGTCCAAATACCACTCAACTGGCCCATCTAGGTTCAGTGTCGAAACCTTGGCTCTGATACCAAGTTGTAGCACCACTTTTCGGTTACCAAGGCTTAATCGCTCTTAAAAGAAAACTATAACACCACTTTGTACATAACTCATACAAGCATTATATAATCCACATGCATTTAAGCAAAGAAATACATTTAAGCTCAAAGTAAACATATTATTTACTGTTATAATAAACAATCAATAACATTAACATTAAATTGATATGCACAACAGAATACATGATGATTATAATACAAAGAGATACATAAACATAATTAAAGCATCATCTAGTACTTATCATTTAACAGTGGTAGATTCCACCAACCAAGTGCAAGCCTTCCACGAACCTCCCAGCCTTAGACTGCACTGCTCATCAAGATCAGCAGTGGGTCACCCCTGAGCTGGGAATAAGCTCCACCCTGAGACAAGGAATCCTAGGCAAGGCTAAGGTTACAAGGAAAACAACACACAACCACAAGGAAGGGATTCTCTCCCAAGAACCACTCATGCTCACTACCCACAGACTCTCCTTCCCCACATGCCTGTTCCACCCTAGGAGTATACACCTTCTCTATCACCTAGACAATCCTTCGGTTGCTAACCTCCCTTGCCTTGGGTTACAGCAACAGACCGGACCGGAAGTCTCCGAGCTCTATGGCAACTACAGGGTTCCTTCCAGGAGTTCTCTCCTTACTCTATGCACTCTCTCACCTGGAGAGAATCACTCACAGGAAAACAACCTGTTCTTCCAACCTCTCTCACCTCTCTCACCTGGAGAGAGTGTTGTACAACTGGCCAACAAGCCCCCACACAGTCCAGCACTGCGCGGCCACACAACCAATGGGGAAAATGGACACGGGCTTTCCAACCGGTTCAACAATGGCGGATGGTCTCATGGATATGGCTTCAAACAAGGCTCCACGCATAGGCTCGATGCTCAAACAGAGGATGTTTCGGCTTTTCAGAATCAACCCACAGGCTATCCCCAAAATCAACACAGACAATTTTTCCCGGTTTCGGAATTGCACCAAGTCTTTTGCAGAGGTCGGATGGGATGTATGGTTCAGAAGATCGGGTAGAATGGAAGAGAACCCCCTCTCGTAGCTCATATTGGCCATTTTATTCGCATGCACCAGGGTTGACACTTGTCACCCTTGGAACTGCATGCGTTCATCAGCATGCATCCCCTTTGCACGTCTTCCCCTTGCCAGAAACTTAGGATAAAAAAAAACATAAAATGCACATGTTCTTTGGAATAATAATAAAATATTATTCCCAAGGTTTAAGCCCCCTAGGCTAAACACTTAGCCCCTTTTTCCACCTTCCAGCCCCTAATTCCTTGCTCTCTCTATGGATGCTTAGTCCCCCATCACTCATTCATCGTGTCGGTCTGCACATGGTGGTGTTTATATTTTATTAATGTGTTGCATACATACAAGTACAAAATTAGGCCCTTGGCCTCCAAACCTTAGGCTCTCTAGCCTAACAATCACATAAGCCTACCAGCTTATACAAAACTTGGCTCACCAGCCTATAAAACATAATTATGATTCCTTTCAGAACATGATTTACAATAGGGCTCAGCCTTGGGGACACTACAAAGTGTACTTATACAGCAGTGGATAAACACTAAGGTAGGTTCATGGATAGGCTATAGGATAGTTGCATTCCTTGTAGTAGTCAAAAAATATTATTATGGTATCATTCGATGCAACTCCGAAGTTAATTTTGTCTACATTACTTTGCACCTGTGTCACGAAAATGATAATTGTAAGTCCTAGAAGATAAAAGAAATAGCAGAACTACTCTGCATTTATAATTAAGGAATGTTTTGAAACAAATAGTGAAGGCGAAAGAAATTTAATGACCCTAATAGAATTTTTTTCTAAATTGGTAAATTTGGGGTACATTACATATGGTATCAGAGCAAAGGTTACAACACTTGGACCTCAAAACAGCGCCAAAGTTTTTGTTTAGTACATGTTATTTTGTTTAATGAAAAACTAACAAAAACGCTTACTGTTACAAACAGAATTTTTTTATTTTTGATGTAATAATGGCAGCACAGAATGAAGAGGAGATCAGACTTGAGGAGAATCCTGAGAAAGGACCTACTAAAGATCCTAGGCAGAACAATGAAGGAAGTTCATCTACCCAGGTTCTGGAAACAATGAGGAACCTTATCGTGGAACTGCAAGTTTTCAAGTCAAATAATGAGAAACTGAAAAAGGCACATGAAGACCAGCAGGAAATAAATGAAGTATTGTTGTGTAGCATAGTAACAAAGAAGAGCCCAAAATACAATGACAAGGAAGAAGCGGTTAGCAAAAGAGCCTCCAAAAATTTTGGTCATAAAGCAGAAAATGAGAATAGATCTTTTGAAGGCACACCATCAATAGAAAATAAAATAGCCATTGGAAGAAAGAGGAAACAAGTGGACCACCTGGAGAGTGAATTTAAGAAGATCAAACCATCCACCTTTGACAGAGAATCCAGGATAGGGGAAGAGGTTGAAGCATGGTTACTAGACATAAAAACGTATTTCCAGATTTATACCTATTCCAACAACATGAAGGTTAGAATAAATGATGAAGACATAAGTAAAACAATGTTTAGAACGAGATATGGAAATTATGAATTTGTTGTTATTCCTTTTGGTATCACTAATGCACCAACAATATCTATGTGTTTAATGAATAACATATTTAGACAGTATCTGGATAATTTCGTTTTGGTATTTATTGACAAAATTCTAGTGTATTCGAAAACGGAAGAAGAACATGAAGAACATCTAAGGATATTACTACAGACGTTAAGAAAACACAAGTTGTATGCAAAATTTGACAAATGTGACTTCTACCAAAATAGAATATAGTACCAAGGACATGTAATATTTGAAGAAGGTATTGTAGTCGACCCAGAGAAGATAATAGCCATCATGGAATGGCCTATCCCTAAGGATGTGGCAAACATCCAGTCATTCATGGGAATTACCAGTTACTACCGCAGATTTATCGAGGGATTCTCCAAGATTGCATACCCAATCACATCCCTACAGAAAAAGGGAACCAAATTTATTTGGTCGCAAAAATGCCAGGACGGTTTTAATAAGTTAAAAGAACTGTTAACAACCACACCTATTTTAAGGGTAGCAGACCCTGATAAAGACTTTACAGTCTGCATGGATGCGAGCAAAGAAGGTTTGGGAGGTGTTCTAACTCAATAAAGGCACGTTATTTGTTACGAGTCACGAAAACTAAAAGAGCATGAACAAAACTACGTCACACACGACTTGGAATTAGCAGCGGTAATTCATGCATTAAAAATGTGGCGACACTGTATAATGGGTAGAAAATTTATTTTGTTAACTAATAATAGTGGTGTGAAATTCTTATTCAGTCAACCAGATCTTAATGCAAGGCAAGAAAGATGGTTGGCCTTCTTGAGCGAATTCAATTTCGAAGTAAGACACATCAAGGGTAAGGAAAACAAAGTGGTAAATGCCTTAAGTAGAAGAATTCATGGGCTATTTGAGATAAATATTAGCAGGGCAGAAAGCGACATTGAGCAAAGGATAAAAGCTGCAAGTGTTAGTGACGAAAAATACATCAAAACAGTGGCAGATTTACAAAATAATGCAAAAAATTTAGACAGAACAGATCTGAGTTTTGACAGAAATGGACTACTAATATTCAAAAACAGGTTGTACATACCGATTCTGCTGAATTAAAGCTAACAATTTTGGATGAAGTACACAAGAAGCCATATTCTGGTCATTCGAGATACCAGAAAATGGTAATAGCATTGAGGAAGTTGTTTTATTGGCCTAACATGAAAGGTGAGACAGTATAATACTTATCTAAGTGCCTAGATTGTCAATGAGTGAAGATTGAACACCAGCACCTAGTCAGCCTATTACAGCCTCTACCTATACCGGAATGGAAGTGGGAGACTATCTCACTAGATTTTATCACAGGTTTGCCTAAAACTTAAAAACAAAATGATTCAATTATGGTAGTAATTGGTAAACTTAGCAAGTCTACACATTTTATTCCTATGAAATCTACTTATAAAGCTATTAACATTGCTGAAATATTTATGAAGGAAATTTTTAGATTGTACGGTATTCCTAAAATGGTGATTTCAGATAGAGATGTCAAATTTACATCAACGTTTTGGAAAGAGTTGTTTGCAGGGTTGAATACTAACTTGAATTTCATCACAAGCTCCCATCTACAAACGGATGGGCAAACTAAATGAGCGAACCAGATTGTGGAATATATGTTATGAATGTACATAAGGACGAAACCAACTAATTGGGAGGAATAACTGCACTTAGTGGAATTTGCATACAATAATGGTTATCATACATCGGCTAAGATGAGCCCCTTCGAAGTATTGCATGGCATAAAGTGTACAACTCTAATTAGCTGGGATAACCTAGTTGACAGACTCATGATGGGACCAGAAATACTCCAGGAAATGGAGAAAATGGTAAGAAAAGTATAGCAAAATTTAAAGGAGGCACGAGACAAACAGAAAATCTATGCAGATCTGAAAAGAAGACACTAGGAATTTCAAGCTGGAGACCACGTGTATTTAAAAGTCAAAGTAAGAAGAAGTTCATTAAATCTAGGAAACTGTTCAAAGTTGGCGCCCAGGTTTTGTGGCCCCTTAGAGATCTTAGCTCAAATTGGACCCGTGGCATATCAACTTGCATTTCCTGCAAATTTAAAAGTTCATAATGTATTTCATGTTTCCTTGCTAAAAAGGTATGTTCATGATCCTACTCACATTATTGATTGGAACATGGTGTAGGTGGAACCACAAGTCGAGTTCCAAGCGGAACCTCTACGCATTCTGGACATGAAAGAAACAATACTACGGAACAGAGCCATCGCCTAGGTAAGAGTGCTATGGAATCACTTTAGTCCTGAGGAGGCCACTTGGGAATTGGAGGAAGATTTGCAGAAATGTTATCCAACCCTGTTCTGAGAAAGGAACAAACATTGAGGACAGTGTTGTACTGAAGGGGGAGAGGATGTAATATCCCCAAAAATAATTAATTATTAAAGTTTGTATGCACTTAGGAATTTATTTCCGTTTTTGGCAAATTTGTATTTGGAAAATTATTGCCATTTATGAAAAATTTGAATTTGGAATTTGATTAATTGTAATAAATTATTGTGATTGTTGGGAAAATATTTGATTTTCCCAACCAACTCTTTGACTATGACACATGTAAAAGACAAATATTTTTATATTAATTGTTGAAGAACAAATGGAATAGCCAGTTTGAAATCAATTGACCGTGACTCCATGAATGGGGAACAGACTTGAACTACCTCAGGGTTGAATTTTACAAGTGGAAAATGAGGAATTTGGCCACTATCAGCCCCTGAAAATCAGGGATTTGTAAAGTTGCAAAAATTCCCAAAGAGGGAAAAATACCTAGGCACAAGATGCTTTTGATATACAACATATGGGAGGAGGCAGGACATTGTTGAGTATGTTGGAGAAAGGATATCACTTGTTGTTATGAGCATTGTTCTGAGTGTTAGGCAAGGGGATTTTTTATCTGAAAAAAGGACTATAGTGAAAGAGGAGCATTGGAATTTTCTCTTATGGACTCATGGTCAGGCTAGGGGGTGAACAAAACAAGTAGTTTGGTTGTTTTGATTCTACGGTTGGGTGGAACTTGGCTATTCCATTTGTGTTTTAGCATCAATTTTTAGATATGTTATTCTACCTGTTATCTTGATGAATATTTTATTGTGTATTAAGCTGATAGGAATGAGATGAATCTGTGATAATTATTCATGTGAATATACTCTCTGAACATAAATAGTAAAGAAAATGTAAGTTCGACCTGTTATTTGATGTTAGGAATATATTGGTATAAATATGAATGTGGATTTAGGTATAAGTTGGCATAAAGATTTATTAAAGATTGCTACAGGTTGGATAACCTTAAGTGCAGACCTATAGGAAGTGCATGTGTATGTTTTTAAAAGTATATATATATGTGTGTGTGTGTGTGTGCATTTGCTACATGTATAAATACACAGAGATGCATAAACATCTAATATACTCATACATAGAAAGATTTTATCGATCCTTGAATCCCTTGAGATTTCAAGTAAAATTTCATTGAACAAATTATACCTGTTGAGATCCAACAAGAAGATCCTAGTGAAAATTATGCACCTACAATAGGATGGAGCCTCAGGCTATTTTTAGGTGGAAGTCTATTTTTAGATGATGAGAAAATTCTATTTATAGATGATGTCTATTTATAGATGGTGAAAATTCTAATATTTATATAGATGTATGCTCGACTATTATTAGGGATAATAATAGTTGGACAACAAATATTAATATATTAACTCAATGACGCGGAAATAGTTAACTGAGTGGAAAATTAGTTAGCTATAGGAAATTGAGTTCAAAGGTTGATTGGTGGACATGCAAGTCCGGAGAATTAGTTGTAATTGAGTGATTTGAAGTTGTAGCAGAGTTGGATGTGTAGTTATGTGAGTTGTGAAGCGGTCTTAACTTCCGATTAAGTGAGTTAGCTCAGTTGTACTAGTTATGGCCGAACTTACACTAGTGAGATATTAGTGAATTAATTCACAATCGATTGGTCTCACATGCAGCTGAAGATTTACCATGGTAACTACATGCATGTCGGATCCCGGTGGAGACCCAGTTCGAGATAATAGGTGAAAGAAAGGAATGATTATTCTCGGTTGTGACATTAGTGAGTGCACTCATGCAGCCACACACACATTGGATGTGCCCATGAGGATTGCATAACCTAGGAAAGAGGGATTCATTCATTGCAGGATTTTCATCGGCAAGGATTGAAGGAAGCTATAGGAAATTCGAGTTCAAAGGTTGACTGGTGGGACATGCAAGTCGAATTAGTTGTAACTGAGTGATTCGAAGTTGTAACAGAGTTGGATGTGTAGTTATGTGAGTTGTGAAGCAGTTTAACTCAGTTAAGTGAGTTAAGCTCAGTTGTACTAGTTGTAACTGAACTTACACTAGTGAGATATTAGTGAATTAATTCACAATCAGTGGTCTCACATGCAACTGAAGATTTACCACTGTTAACTACATGCATGTCAGATCCAGTGGAGACCCAGTTGAGATAATAGGTGAAAGGGACAGATTGACTATCAGTTGTGACATTAGTGAGTGCACTCATGCAACCACACACACATTGGATGTGCCCATGAGGATTGCACATCCTAGGAAAGAGGGATTCATTCATTGCAGGGATTTTCATCAGCAAGGATTGCGCAGAGGAGGCAGGTTGTCTAGAGGTAGTAAATTGGCACATGAATTGTATGACAGTGTGAGAGGATTGTATATTATACTGAGATCTCTTGGATTAGAGTTTTGTATGATATTGTTTCATGATCCATGATATATACATAATATATGATAGTGGGGTTTTTAGCTTTATGTTTTCCCGGTAAAAACACCTGTGTTATGTGTGATTGATCTTTCTTCTTGATATTTCAATTGGTGATCGTGTTTTAAATTCCGCAAGAATATTTGTAAAAGAAATTATGTATTTAACAGTGGCATATAATTGTTAGATCAGGAAAATCCAGGCAATACATAATTTGTATTTAAATTTCTACAATACCAAAGGCATAAAAAATTACAATCGTTTTTACATTACAGTAAACCCATAAACAAAGTTTTAATGATGTATATTACATGTTACAGCGGTTGTTCAACACTTAACAAGGTTCTAACATTTTACATAACATATGATATCATAGCTGTGAAATCGTGGAATCATATCCAGTATAGGTTTTCCCTTTCAATCTTTTTATTCCATTGAAGAATTTAATATACAAAGTAACCAGTCTATCTATGGAACCCTGGTTCAAAAGTGATCACACTAGAGTACCCTAGGGTGGAACCTTGTATCACTAAATAAACAGAACCTGAGAAGTTAAATCAAATGCCCAGATTTTGGAACTCGAATAACTTTCGAGTAAGGCGATCTCGTGGACCCTTTTTCTCGGAACGATTTAGACTTGCAAGGGGGTAAATCGATAATTAGTAACCAGTGTGACGAAGAATCAATGAATTTAAGTATTGAAGATAAATCAAAAATTAGTAAACAGTGTTAAGAAAAAATCAACGAAATTAAATATTGAAGATTCAACACGTGGATAATACTTAGCTTGCGGTTGGCATGGGGGAATTTTTTTCCATTGACATCATTGAAGCGAACTTTCCATAGTCCGAAGGGGAGGAGTGGACCCAGAAATAATTGATGGGTACCCTCGCAAGGAAACAAGGGTCCCATCGTTAGTGTGTAGCCAAACACATTAACTTTATGCACCAGAATGTAATTAAACAAAGAAACATTGTCAAACATGTAATGCATTTCATAACCAGAACGATAAATTTCACTCAGTATAGTGCATTTTCCACAGAGGCATTTATTACCCATTTGGGTACTTCAATTTCCTTTTCTTTACACTGAAGAAGTGCAAATAGACAAGTTCAAACACAGAACTCCAAAACATAGGGTTTAGAGTAAATCTTTTAATTAAGTTTAAATTCTAGGACATTTGCACACAAGGGAAGTTTTACCACTGTAACTTTTTTTCTTGTACAAGTATGAGCAATGTAATTAGACTCGGAGTAACAAACCAGTTACTAAAACTTTACACATTTGCGAGAAAATCTTATAGCACCCACAGAAAAGGGGTTTACGACTTTACATCATATGATCCGAGGGTGTAATTATTTCACAGTAAGTCTCAGATGTGTAACTTCTTCCAAGAGCCATTATCTTGAGGACTCTTTCCAATTTTCCTATTTACGAACCCAGAAGGCTCATCACTTAATAAAACAATAATATTAATGATACGTCGTGCAGCCATGAAACGAATTAAATCATAGTAAGTTTCGAGATGTATACTCTCAGAATTAAGAGTGGATAGTTCAGAAATTCAGATAGAGATACAGAACTGTGTCACCTACAATTTCTTCTATATAAAAACTCAAAAGGATCGAAATTGTATATACCCACGTCGCTAGTAAAATACGCATTACAGACAGAGTGAAAACACTCCCTTACCACAGGGGATGGTCTTGCAAAACAAAAAGATCTAGACAGGGTATGGAGGGTATCTCGCCTACTATCACAAGAGAGAAAATTTAGATTCACCATCTAGGATACAAATTTATGAAATCCACAATTTCATAGAGACAAGTAACGAAATGGAAAAGGAAATATATCAAATCTTTAAACCCCTGAAGGATTGAAGCCGAGAACTTAACCCTATCAAGTTTGCACAGAGATTAAATCACACAGTATGAGAAAACTGAAGATACAGAGAAGTAAAGTGGAGCGATGACAAACCCTAAGCATTGAAAGGTACTCGACAAAACGATAAGACTCTAATTCAGACCTGAGAGAGTAGAGCCAAGAGGAATAGGTGGTGACTGGTGCATACTACAATATGCTAGAGTCATAGAGAGTTCAAAATAACATAACCGAGAGTTTGCTTACCTTACACAAGGTAGCATCCAACTGGTAGATGCCTCCTAACTTCTTCTTTCTTCCCAAGTCAAGCCCAACTCCACGATTTTGGCCATGCTTACTGAGTAGAACACTACAAGGTTAGCACTGGAGATTTTTCGCAAAGGACACAGAGCCAAAGGAGAAGAATGAAACAATAGCCCTAGAATCCATTCGCTGAGCAGAATAATAGTGGTAGTTACGAAAATGTACCTTGCCATGTGAACATAGTGAGGTGGTAGGGACACATTGGGCACGGTGGTCGAGTGATATCTCAAAGAGGTACATTTACAGGACACCATAATTGTATTAAGCAGGGTTTTGATTAAGTCACGGCTATCATACCTTCTGTAGACCTCTTATCAATTTATGGTGGGTGAGATGCCATTCAGTTAGGGTTACAACTATAGTCACTACCTTCTCGTCTAGTTAAGGTTTTGTCCTTATAGTTCTGATTCATTAACACTTGTTCCAAGGACTGTTATCATGGGAATGTCTAACGACAAGAAACGAAACTGCTTTTACCAACCATGTAGTAACCACATTTCTGAGTATTAATGCATGTACGTATCGGTGTTAAGTTAGCAATAATCATGTAACGACCTACCTATATATTGAACGATATATTATATCTACATGTATATATATATATATAGTATGTCTTGTGGTATACTAGCACGAGTATGATGGAGTTACTAAGGTGGGGTATAATAGTTCAGGTACTAAACTATTTTCTCCCTTATTCCGAGAATAGGAATGATGTCAAATTTGAAAAAATCATAAGATAGTGCATACTGAATAAGTGTACTTTTACAACAGTGGATCAACACTAAGATAGGTTCATGGATAGGCTATAGGATAGTCGTATTCCTTGTATTAGTCACAAAATATGATTATGGTATCATTCGATGCAACTCCAAAGTTAATTTTGTCTACATAAATTTGCACCTGTGTCAAGAAAATGATAAGTGTAAGTCCCGAAAGATAAAATAAATAGTAGAACTACTCTGCATTTATAATTAAGGAATTTTTTGAAACAAATAGTGAAGGCGAAAGAAATTTAATGACCCTAATAGAATTTTTTTTAAGATTGGTAAATTTGGGGTACATTACATATGGGAGTTGGTGCTTCCTAGGGTTGGTACCCTAAATATATGGGAGTTGGTGCTTCCTAGGTTGGTGCCCTAAAGACAAGGGAGTTGGTGCTTCCTAGGGTTGGTACCCTGAAGAAGGCGATTGGTGTCTCATAGATTTGGTGCTCCCAAAAGGATTGGTGTCCTTCACTATTTCTTTATAAAACCTTGTAATTTATGTTATTTATAAATTTATAATTGATTTTAAATACAAGTCCATTGTTGGTCTGTTGTGGTAAATAATAAAATATCAAAGTAAATACTAATTGTTGAAAAAGGGAAATATTGATTCANCCTCTCAGTATTTCCAACACCGCTACCATGATGAAATCATGTTGTCTTGTTGTTCTTGGAAACTTGGTGATAAAATCTATTGTAACTACTTCCCATTTCCATCCAAGAATGGCCAAGGGTTGTAACAATGATGTTGGATTCTTGTGTTCATTCTTCACTTTATGACATTCCATGCACTTGGATATGTAATTAGCCACATCCTTCTTCATTCCATGCCATA
>SNQJ01S0109859.1:16797-29123 GCA_010110895.2 Picea sitchensis
TTAGATTTATGTTTTCCCGGTAAAAACACCTGTGTTATGTGTGATTGATCTTTCTTCTTGATATTGCAATTGGCGATCGTGTTTTAAATTCCGCAAGAATATTTGTAGAAGCGATTATGTATTTAACAGTGGCATATAATTGTTAGATCAGGAAAATCCAGGCAATACATAATTTGTATTAAAATTTCTACAATACCAAAGGCATAGAAAATTACAATCCTTTTTACATTACAGTAAACCCATAAACAAAGTTTGAATGATGTATATTACATGTTACAGAGGTTGTTCAACACTTAACAACGTTCTAACATTTTACATAACATATGATATCATAGCTGTGAAATTGTGGAATCATATCTAGTATAGGTTTTCCCTTTCAATCTTTTTATTCCATTGAAGAATTTGATATACAAAGTAACCAGTCTATCTATGGAACCCTGGTTCAAAAGTGATCACACTAGAGTACCCTAGGGTGGAACCTTGTATCACTAAATAAACAGAACCTGAGAAGTTAAATCAAACGCCCAGATTTTGGAACTCAAATAACTTTCGAGTAAGGCGATCTCGTGGACCTTTTTTCTCGGAACGATTTAGACTTGCAAGGGGGTAAATCGATAATTAGTAACCATTCTGACGAAGAATCAATGAATTTAAGTATTGAAGATAAATCGAAAATTAGTAAACAGTGTTAAGAAAAAATCAACGAAATTAAATATTGAAGATTCAACGCGTGGATAATACTTAGCTTGCGGTTGGCATGGGGACATGTTTTTCCATCGACGTCATTGAAGCGAACTTTCCATAGTCCGAAGGGGAGGAGTGGACCCAAAAATAATTGATGGGTACCCTCGCAAGGAAACAAGGGTCCCATCGTTAGTGTGTAGCCAAACAAATTAACTGTATGCGCCAGAATGTAATTAAACAAAGAAACATTGCCAAACATGTAATGCATTTCATAACCAGAACGATAAATTTCATTCAGTATAGTGCATTTTCCACAGAGGAATTTACTACCCATTTGGGTACTTCAATTTCCTTTTCTTTACACTGAAGAAGTGCAAATAGACAAGTTCAAACACAGAACTCCAAAACATAGGGTTTAGAGTAAATATTTTAATTAAGTTTAAATTCTAGGACATTTGCACACAAGGGAAGTTTTACGACTGTAACTTTTTTTCTTGTACAAGTATGAGCAATGTAATTAGACTCAGAGTAACAAACCAGTTACTAAAACTTTACACATTTGCGAAAAAATCTTACAGCACCCACAGAAAATGGGTTTACGACTTTACATCGTATGATCCGAGGGTGTAATTATTTCACAGTAAGTCTCAGATGTGTAACTTCTTCCAAGAGCCATTAGCTCGAGGACTCTTTCCAATTTTCCTATTTACGAACCCAGAAGGCTCATCACTTAATAAAACAATAATATTAATGATACGTCGTGCAACCATGAAACAAATTAAATCATAGTAAGTTTTGAGATGTATACTCTCAGAATTAAGAGTGGATAGTTCAGAAATTCAGATAGAGATACAGAACTGTGTCACCTACAATTTCTTCTATATAAAAACTCAAAAGGATCGAAATTGTATATACCCACATCGCTAGTAAAATACGCATTACAGACAGAGTGAAAACACTCCCTTACCATAGGGGATGGTCTTGCAAAACAGAAAGATCTAGACAGGGTATGGAGGGTATCTCGCCTACTATCACAGGAGAGAAAATTTAGATTCACCATCTAGGATACAGATTTAAGAAATCCACAATTTCATAGATACAAGTAACGAAATGAAAAAGGAAATATATCAAATCTTTAAACCCCTGAAGGATTGAAGCCAGGAACTTAACCTTATCAAGTTTGCACAGAGATTAAATCACACAGTACGAGAAAACTGAAGATACAGAGAAGTAAAGTGGAGCGATGACAAACCCTAATCATTGAAAGGTACTCGACAAAACGATAAGACTCTAATTCAGACCCGAGAGAGTAGAGACGAGAGGAATAGGTGGTGACTGGTGCATACTACAATATGCTAGAGTCATAGAGAGTTCAAAATAACATAACCGAGAGTTTTCTTACCTTACACAGGGTAGCATCCAACTGGTAGATGCCTCCTAACTTCTTCTTTCTTCCCAAGTCGAGCCCAACTCCACGATTTTGGCCATGCTTACTGAGTAGAACACTACAGGGTTAGCACTGGAGAGTTTTCGCAAAGGACACAGAACCAAAGGAGAAGAATGAAACAATAGCCCTAGAATCCATTCGCTGAGCAGAATAATAGTGGTAGTTACGAAAATGTACCTTGCCATGTGAACAGAGTGAGGTGGTAAGGACACATTGGGCACGGTGGTCGAGTGATAGCTCAAAGAGGTACATTTACAGGACACCATAAATGTATTAAGCAAGGTTTTGATTAAGTCACGACTATCATACCTTCTGTAGACCTCTTATCAATTTATGGTGGGTGAGATGCCATTCAGTTAGGGTTACAGCTATAGTCACTTCCTTCTCGTCTGGTTAAGGTTTTGTCCTTATAGTTCTGATTCATTAACACTTGTTCCAAGGACTGTTATCATGGGAACGTCTAACGACAAGAAATGAAACTGCTTTTACCAACCATGTAGTAACCACATTTCTGAGTATTAATGCATGTACGTACCGGTGTTAAGTTAGCAATAACCATGTAATAATGGAGATAGTCCACATGCAACCTATATATTGAACGATACACTTATACTAGGGATCTTTATATATCTATATATATATATATATATATATAATCCCTATAGTATGTCTTGTGGTATACTAGCACAAGTATGATGGAGTTACTAAGGTGGGGTATAATAGTTTAGGTACTAAACTATTTTCTCCCTTATTCCGAGAATAGGAATGATGTCAAATTTGAAAAAATCATAAGATAGTGCATACTGAATAAGTGTACTTATACAACAGTGAATCAACACTAAGATAGGTTCATGGATAGGCTATAGGATAGCCGTATTCCTTGTATTAGTCACAAAATATGATTATGGTATCATTCGATGCAACTACAAAGTTAATTTTGTCTACATAACTTTGCACCTGTGTCAAGAAAATGACAAGTGTAAGTCCTGGAAGATAAAATAAATAGTAGAACTACTCTGCATTTATAATTAATGAATTTTTTGAAACAAATAGTGAAGGCGAAAGAAATTTAATGACCCTAATAGAATTTTTTTTTAAATTGGTAAATTTGGGGTACATTACATATGGGAGTTGGTGCTTCCTAGGGTTGGTACCCTAAATATATGGGAGTTGGTGTTTCCTAGGGTTGGTACCCTAAATATATGGGAGTTGGTGCTTCCTAGGTTGGTGCCCTAAAGACAAGGGAGTTGGTGCTTCCTAGGGTTGGTTCCCTGAAGAAGGTGATTGGTGTCTCCTAGATTTGGTGCTCTAAAAAGGATTGGTGCCCTTCACTATTTCTTTATAAAACCTTGTAATCTATGTTATTTATATAATTATAATTGGTTTTAAATACAAGTCCATTGTTGGTCTGTTGTGGTAAATAATAAAATATCAAAGTAAATACTAATTGTTGAAAAAGGGAAATATTGATTCACCCCCCCCCCTGTCTCAGTATTTCCAACACCACTACCATGATGAAATCATGTTGTCTTGTTGTTCTTGGCAACTTGGTGATAAAATATATTGTAACTACTTCCCATTTCCATCCAAGAATGGCCAAGGGTTGTAACAATGATGTTGGATTCTTGTGTTCATTCTTCACTTTATGACATTCCATGCACTTGGATATGTAATTAGCCACATCCTTCTTCATTCCATGCCATAAATATTGGCTTCTTACTGTTGAAATTGTCTTTTAGTATCCTATATGACCATAATATGGTAAATTGTGCATCTCTCTTAGCACTATACTTCTCAATTGTTGAGTGTTAGGAATATAAACCTTGCCCCTGAACAAGAGGATTCCATCCTCTTCCATCCTATACTATTTAAACTTCAATGGCACATTTTCCTATTGTAAGCCCTTTTTAACTTGTGCATTATGTTGATTTGATGCTACATCTTCCAAAATTCTTCGTTTTAAATTTAAACAATACATGCCAATGGTTGTAGCATGCATTTCATGCACCCTCCTGCTGAGTGAATCAACCACTTTATTATTTTTTCCTTTTATGTGCTTGATATCAAATTTGTATTCATTGAGAAATTATAGTCATTTTGTATGTCTGGCATTTAGTATTGTCTACTTAAACAAGTGTTTCAGATTGCTATGATCTGTCTTTAGCTCAAATTTCCTTCCCATGAGATAATACCTCCACATTTTCAAGGCATGAACTATGGTTGTCAACTCTAAGTTGTGGGTAGCATAATTTTTTCATGTTCTTTAAGCTTCCTTGACTCGTAACATATGATATTCCCATCCTGGGTAAGGACTCCCCCAAGCCCTTTATTTCATGCATCTGTGCACACAAAAAATATTCATTTAGATCTACAACCTTTAGAATAGGTGCACTAGTCAGCAATTCCTTCAAATGTTGGAAAATATCTTCATGTTGTTCCCTTCTTCTACAGTGAAGTGGTAAAATGTGCGACCTTGGAGAAACATTTAATAAATCTCCTATAATTTCCAACTAATCCCATAAAGGATATCACTTGTGAAACATTCTTTGGCACTAGCCAACTTTTGATTGCTTCAATCTTATTAGGGTCCACTGTTATACCCTCTTCTGAGATGATGTGGCCCAAATAATGTAATTTTGTTTGATAGAAAGTACACTTTCTTAGCTTGGCATACAATTGGTGATCTCTCAACACCTGTAGAACCATCCTCAAATGTTTCTCATGCTCCTCCTCTATCTTGGAGTAAATAAGAATATCATCCAAGAAGACAATGATGATTTTTTCTAGGTAATCTATGAACACTCCATTCATTAGACACATAAAAATAGTTGGTGCATTTGTCAAGCCAAATGGCACTGCCACAAACTCATAATGGCCATACCTTGTCTTGAATGTTGTCTTGTTGGCATCTTCTTCTCTTATTCTTACTTGATGATAACTTGATCTCAAGTCAATCTTGGAAAATATACTTGCTCCTTAGACGGTACTTATTCTTTATAGTAACCTTATTTACTTCTCTGAAGTCAATACACAACCTCAGATTTCTATCATTTTTCTTCATGAAAAGCACTAGGGAACTCCAAGGTAAGACACTTGGGCATATGTACCCCTTCTTCAACAATTATTCTAGCTACATCTACAAATATTTCAGCTTCGGTGTGCTCATTCTCTAGGGTGTTTATGACACTAGGGAAACTCCAGACATTAAGTCAATAGAGAAGTTGATATCTATTTTTGGTGGCAATCCTAGCAACTCCCCAAATACATCTTCATATTCCTTAAAAATTGGATAGTCTTCAAGACTTGGCTACTTATATTTTGTTGGCTCTTCCATATGGGTTGCGTGTATTTGGCACCCTTTCCTAAAATTTATTTTCAACTACAATGTTGAAATCTCTCTAATAGATATAGGTCTCTGAATGTCTTGCAACATCCTTGAATTTCCTTCCTCATCAAGGCATGTGAAATCCTTGTTGTAGAAATATAGGACAACATGATGTTTTTCCAACCAATCCATACCAATTAAGTAATCATCTGAACCAAGTGGTATCCTTGACAAGTTCATTGATTTTCCTCTTGGTTCCCATGGCTAGCTGAACCAACCAAGACTTTTCATGCTGACATCTCTTCAATTTAAAATTTTCAACTATTTTTGGATCTATATAGCTATGACTAGCTCTGTAATCAATCAAAATAGTTGTAGGTTGATTATCAATCTTACCTTATACCTCAATCATGTGGGATTGGTAGTTTTCTTGTTTGTTTTCCAAGGCTACATAAATCCTTGGCATGGTCCTACCCACACAGTCCATTGAATCAACTTCCTCAATGTTATGTATAGTCCTCATCATATCTCCCTTGCGAGGATAATCCTTATACAAGTGGTATCCTTCACATCCCCAACACTTTAAGGGATGTTGTCTTGGGATTTTTCCCAAGGAATTTGTCATTTTATGTTCACCTTTCGTGTTTGTCCTTGTTGATATGATTGAGATTTGTTCCTAATTAAAGGCAACTTGAATCCCTTCTTTCTATAAACCATCTTACCTCTTTTCATATCATCCCAAGCCTTTTGGAAAGCTAGCCTTCCTTTGTTCTGCTCATACAAATAATTATCCCTCCTAATGGCTTCTTCCAAAGTTCTAGGATTATCAAATTGGATTTTATCTTTGTAAAATGATGGAAACCCACTCAAGAACCTCTATATTTTCACCTTCTCATCCCTGATAAAGTCTACATACCTCATAAGTTCCAGGAATTTATTCTCATACTCATTCATTGTCACACTTCCAAGCTTGAGTTAAAAGAACTCTTTCATCTTCATGTCATAATATTTCTCTAAGAAGTACTTCTATTGGAAATATTTCCTGAACTACCCAGATGAGATCCTTTTCTCATTAATATGATTAAACTACTTGAGTTGATCCCACATGTAGATGTTTTTCCTTGAAGATGGTAGATTGCAATTCTTGCTTCTACATTTGATGAGTAATCATGCAATTGGAAATATTTTCTCATTCCCAACAACTAGGATTTAACATCTTCTCCCTTCCTATGTTCTCCCTCAAATGATGGTTCCTTGATCTTTATGGGATCTCCTTGCAAAATACATGACTTAAGACTCCTTCTCTAATTTCTAACAGGGGTCACACTTGGGTTGCTCTTTGACCCTGAACGTGCATGTAACACACTTGACCCCCTAAGTTCCATTAGGTTGGTGGGATGTACAGAGTCTTTAAAAACATTTATTTTTCTATCCATCACTTTATCTTTGACTCTGATCTTATAGATCAATTTGTTTTCCTCAAGAACTTTCCAATGATTGTCTTTATGCTCAATTCTGAGCTCTGGATATAAGGTTATGATCCTTTAAAGATCTCAAGCAATTATCCTTCGGATGATTTCATCATGTACACATCGACCCGCTCCACTCATGCAACTTGACATCTTCTAGTCCATGGGTCATCCACATGGAGCTATATCACATGTTCTAGCTGACATGGCTTCTCCCTTTTTTTTAACAAGGTCGATGTGGGATTGGCCCAAAAGCATCAATTGTGAAATTGGGAAAAAATACAGATGAATAGAAATAAGAAGGGGTCGATGACTGATGGATTGGTCAGACATGGCACTGAGGGTCTCAAAAAACCCACGACAAAGCTTCAATGCCTATGGGTCAAATAAGCTAACGCATTGATTGGATAGATTAGATGGATCATAACTCAAACCACCACTACACATGTTATGCAGTGTTTGTAACTTCCCCGACCATCATCCCCACTACCAAGCAACGCTACTATGCAGAACATATACACATATATTTATAAAGAATATGTTAAAAATCAAATTAACATATTTAATATGGATTTACTGCTATCATACTGACTTAAACAGAATTAACAACAATTCAAACTTGCAACGGAATACCTAATAACATTTTGAGACACAGACATGCATCACATATAAATTAAGTACAGAATTAATACTTATCTTTTAAACTGGTGTAACACCACCAACTGCATGCAGACCTTCCATGAACCTCCCAACCTTAGACCGCGTTGCTCATCACTCTCAACAGTAGGTCACCCCGGGCTGGGACTAAGCTCCACCGGGCAAGGGAATCCTAGGCTAGGCATGGTCAACAGGAAGACACATAGTTTATGAGGAAGGATTCTCTCCCAGGAGCCACTTATGCCCACTGCTCAAAGACTCTCATTCCCCACATGCCTGTCCCGCCCCAGGAGTATACACCTTCACTGTCACCAAGACAGTCCTTCGACTGCTAAACCTCCCTTGCCATGGGCTTCAACAATAGGCCGGACCGGAATTCTTCAAGCTTTGTGGTAGCTATAGGAACCCCTCTAGGAGTTCTCACTTCCTCCACGCACTCTCTCACCTGGAGAGAGCCACTCTCCGACCTGACAACCTGCCTCTTCAACCACAACCACCTCCCTCACCTAGAGAGAGTGTTGCACACAAGCCTAACAACCTGCTTCTTCAGATCCGTTCCAACACAAGGTGGACCACAATATGGATCAGAAAGGAATGGATGATGGTAGCCAATCACACTCAGCCAAGGGACAGAGTGGCCACAACAACCCGCGGTTAAAACAAACAAGGCATAGATAATTATGGTATGCTCAGGTTTCACAGAAGACAACAACCCAGACAGTTAAGCACGAACTCGGATTTGCAGAATGGATAAACCAGGTTCACAGGACACACATGAGACATGGCTCTGTCCATGGGTTTTCCATTGGTTTTCAGATGTGTGACAAGGAAATTATGCAGAGGTCGATGATGGATTCCAAATGCAGAGACTAGATGGAATTCACGGGAATAGACCAATCGATCAAAGAAGTCTCACGGTTTCAGGTTTCAGAGTTGCGTGAGGTATGCAATGATCAAACTCATAGGTAACACGGTTCAGACTGTGAACGACAGAATAGAGGACGAACCCCCAATTTATCTGATGCTTCAGCTTTTAACCACATGCATCCAGGTCGACACTTGTCTTCCGGGAGCTACATGTGTTCCCTTTTGCACACGTTGGAGCTGCATGCGTTGCCTCTCCCAAGACTTAGGATAAAAACATGTTTGTCACACTGCTTTGGAATAATAATAAAATATTATTATCAAGGACTTAAGTCCCTAAGCTTAGCCCCTCTTCCAACCTTTCAGCCCCCTCTCCCTTACCCATTTTGTGGAATCTTAGTCCCCCATCACTCTTTCTTCATGGTCGGTCGTCACGCAACGATGTTTATATATTATATTAATGATCTGCATAATTATGTATACAAAAATCAAGTTCCTGGCCTAATAAACACAAAATCCCACTAGCTTATCAATACTCACCTCACCAGCCTACAAAACATGATTACAATTCATAATATCACTGGGGCACTATCGAGGAATATTACAATCCCCTCCCCTTATTTTTGCACTATCCTCAGTGCAAATTTTACACAGCATCAACAAGATTTTCAAAATTTTCAAAAAGATGTGGGTATTCCACCCACATAGCATCCTCATGCTTCCATGTCACATCCCCATGACCGTACCAGGTCCACTGGACCTTTACATGCCCTATGGCTCGATTCCAGAGTTGTTTTCTTTTCTGGTCCAATATGCGCAGGGGATGCACTTGCAGGACACCTTCTTGCTCCACCTGAATCACATTCCAATAAATTACATGATTAGCATCAGGTATATATTTCTTAATAAATGAAACATGAAACATATTATGTACAGTAATGGATGCAGGTAATGCAAGCATATATGCAACTGGCCCAATCCTTTCTAGGATTTTAAATGGCCCGCAAAATTTGGCTGCCAACTTGGAGCAGCTTCCCAGCTTCATGGAACTTCTGTTAGCTTTCACTCTCAGGAAAACATGGTCACCCGCTTTAAACTCTATGTGGGTTTTGTTCTTATCAGCATAACTTTTCTTCCTGTCATGGGCAGCTTTCAAATTCTGCTTAATTTTTAGCATTTTTTCTTCCATTTCCTTGAGAAACTCTGGCCCAACTACTGCCCTATCAATTGGATTATCCCATCTTACTAGAGTATTTCATTTTCTACCATAAACTACTTCAAATGGGCTCATCTTCAATGATGCTTGATACCCATTATTGTAGGCGAATTCTACCAAGTGTAGGTAGTCTTCCCATTTCAATGATTTGTCCATCACATACATCCTCAGTATGTCTTCTATTACTCGATTCACCCGCTCTGTCTGCCCATCTGACTCAGGATGATAGGATGTACTAAAGTTCAGATTCGTTCTGAACCCCTTGAATAACCCCTTCCAGAAATTTGAGGTAAATTTTGGGTCTTTGTCAGACACAATTGTCTTTAGAATTTCGTGCAATCGAGCCACTTCCTTCATAAAGGTGTTGGCAACATCTGTTTCCTTGTGAGTAGTCTTTAACGGAATGAAATGGGAAGATTATAAGCTTGTCCACCACCACCATGATTGCATCATGCTGCTTGTCGATTCTGGGCAATCCTGTGATGAAATCCATTGTCACTACCTCCCACTTCCACGCAAGAATGGGTAAATGTTGCAGAAACCCTGTTGGGTGCCTGTGCTTAGCTTTAACCTTCTAACACTCCATACATCTAGCGATGCATTCAACAATTGCTTTGTTCATATGTGGCCAAAAGTAATTGCTCTTGACTGTTGCCACAGTTTTATGATATTCAGGGTGCCCAACATAAGGCACATTATGCATTTCATTCAAAATCATAAGTTGCAAATATTGGACATTAGGTACATAAATTTTGTTCTTGTACATAATTATTCCATCAGCCCCTAATTTATAATTCTCCACTTTCTGTGGCATCTTACCTTGTTGTAGCTTTGCTACCAAATCCCTGTACTGCAAATATGTATTTGCAGCTTCCAAAATTCTTCTTTTAATATCAGTTCGATACATGATAATGGTTGTAGCATGTAATTCATGTACTCTCCTGCTGAGTGCATCAACCACTTTATTCTCCTTCCCTTTGATATGCTTGATATCAAAATCATACTCAAAGAGAAACTCCAGCCACCTACTTTGTCTAGCATTCAAGGTTGGGTTATCAAACAAATACTTCAGACCGTTATGGTCTGTTCTTAGTTCGAACCTCCTTCCCATGAGGTAATGCCTCCATTTC
Organism: Picea sitchensis; assembly: GCA_010110895.2. NCBI lineage: Eukaryota > Viridiplantae > Streptophyta > Pinopsida > Pinales > Pinaceae > Picea > Picea sitchensis. The sequence continues at coordinate 27,590 of SNQJ01S0109859.1, forward strand.
TTTAGAGAGTGAACGATGGCTTCCAACTCTAAATCATGAGTTGCATATTTCCTTTCGTGTTCTTTCAACTTTCTGGATTCATAAAAAATTACGAATCCATTATGACTGAGGACTCCTCCCAGTCCTTCTTTGCATGCATCTGTGCACACCACAAAATCTTCATTTGGGTCTGCAATCCTCAGGATTGGTGCACTGGTTGACAGTTCCTTCAATTGCTGGAAGCTTCTCTCACATTCTTCTGTCCACTGAAACTTCTTCTCCTTCCTTTGCAAGGAAGCGATAGGGTGAGCTATCCTCAAGAACCCTGCAATAATTCTGTAATAACCAGCTAGACCGATAAAGGATCTGACTTCTGTAACGTTTTTTGGTGCTGACCATTCTCTGCTGGCCTCAATCTTCTCAGGATCTACAACTATCCCATCCTTTGAAATAATATGCCCCAAGTAATGGATCTTCTCCTCATAAAAAAAGCACTTGCTCAACTTGGCATACAATTGGTGCTCTCTTAGCACATGCAACACCATCCTCAGATGTTGTTCATGCTCTTCCTCTGACTTGGAATGCACCAGGATGTCATCCAAAAAGACTATGACAAACTTGTCTAGACATTCTCTTAATACACCATTCATCAAGCACATAAAAACAATGGGTGCATTTGACAACCCAAATGGCACCACTATGAATTCATAGTGACCATACCTTGTTCTAAAGGTGGTATTGCTGATGTCTTCATCCTTTATTCTTACATGGTGATATCCTGATATAAGATCTATATTCGAAAATATCTTTGCATCCTTCAACTGATCGAAGAGGTCATCAATCCTCGACAAAGGATATTTTTTCTTAACAGTTACTTTGTTCAATTGTCTGAAATCGATGCACAATCTTAGTGTCTCGTCCTTCTTCTTCACGAACAGGACCGGGGCACCCCAAGGTGACACACTTGGGTGTATATACCCACTCTTCATAAGCTCTCCAAGCTGCAACTGCAATTCTTTCAACTCTGGCATACTCATTCTATAAGGATATTTCGACACTGGAGCTGCTCCATGCATCAAGTTTACAGATAAGTCAATATCTCTCTTCGGGGGTAGTCTAGGTACCTCATGAAATACATCCTCAAACTCATTTAGTACCACATTATCTTCAATCTTTGAGACCTCATCCTTAGATGCTCCCTCCACATGGGCTGCAAATAATTGACAACCTTTCTTGTAGCACTTCTTTAGCTGCATTGCTAAGATTTCTCTAATAGCAACAACTCTGGGAATTCCTTGGACTGTTTTCCAATTTCCTTCCTCATCCAGGCAAGTGAATTCCTTGTTACGACAGTCCAAGATGGCATGGTGTTGGTCCAACCAGTCCATCCCAATTATTGGATTACAGAGAGGGGGGGTGAATCAGTAATAGCGTAATTACAATCCTTTTTCTTCAAATAATCCAAGTGTTATATCAATGTAGAATTATTATCCAATAATGAGAAATAAGAAATGAATAATCACACACATACACAGTACACCAGTGTTTTACGTGG
>SNQJ01S0109860.1:0-16534 GCA_010110895.2 Picea sitchensis
CTAACTGTGGTTGCTTCTCGGTGGTAAATTATTTTAGGAGGTAAAATGATGACGAGCTCTCTGTGTTTTTCGAAGGTTAAACACACTCTCATTACCTCTCTGCAATAATTTTTTATTGACCATGACTTGATTCTGGTTCTACTAAGCACAATTTGGTTTATTACGCCTGATTTATTTATGTTTATCCTCAAGCATTTTGTTTTCTCTGTCAAGATTCTGATTACAAGTTAAATGATTGGTATTTTTCTAAAAAAGGGCACGGTCTCTCTGATTTCAGAGACCATCTCTTGATCGAGTCTTTGTATTTCCTCTCTGTGATAAATTTGTATGGGTTACTTGCAACCCAAGGAATTTCCATCTAGTCGATTGTGGTTTTTCCACTCATTGATGTGTTAAATCCTATCACGATCATGATTCCAAATTATTTTTAATGACACCTGTGTGTGTGATTGGTTCATCAAATACGATCTTGATCTTGTCAGTATTAAAAGAGACACATGGGTGTATGATTTGATTATGTTCTCTTCGCGCGTTATATGGATATGTCTTTATTGAGTATTTTGTTTAAATGTAAGTCTGTACATGTTAATGTACATGTTGATATCAAGCTCAGGGCTACATGTTTTTGGTTAACGTTGTTGCTAAAACAATATTGGGTCAATAGATGATTATATTTATGTTGACACGTATTGTGATTAAATCGGGGTTGATTATTGTTTGGATATTAATGGACTATGTCTGTCAATGTTGGAAAGTTAGTTGTCGATGGTTTATCCTGGGTCTATGATCATTTGATTGACAAGGAGGAATATTGGATAGGATATTTGGAATCATCATTATTATATTTTTGTTTAAAGGAAAAGTTTAACATTAGAAACATACATGGTATTGCTCAAATGGTTATGATATTCTTGTGGAATTGGAAATGATATTTGCATAGTTATGCATGGATTGATATAGTTGAAGAAATTATGGGCATTAAGTTGTTTTATTGAAGACATCAAACAATTTGTATACAATTGAGAACTTGAGTTAAATGTTTTGGGTCTTGGGAATGGGATGCTTTTGGATTATAGTGCAAACGAGTTATGATTTTGTTTGATTTAATTTATTTATGAATAGTATATGTATTATTCCCTCTCATTTCCTCTTTTTAGCTCATTATAACCCCCTCATGATCCCAAATTCAGTTTTACACACCATGTTCATTAAATAAAATTAAAACTTTGTATAATAGTGGAAAAAGATGACACATAAATAGGTGGTAGGTGATATATTTTGGTATTGATTGCGTAATCAATTATTTAATGAATTGTTAAGGAGTACTTGTGTTCTTACTCCCTAACATGATATCACTTTTCACTCATTGCTAATCCTCCCTCAGATATCCATGAACCCTATTTCACCCCTTCTCATTTGACAATTATTAAATATTTTTTATGGATTGAATTGCATGGGTCTTATGTTAATCTCCGAGCCAAAATTTGACCGCTATAAAGAATTATCATTATGAATTACATTGGGGGCTAGTTTCTGATGAATTGTTGCATATCGGATGAGTTTCTTCAGTGAGAGGCATTCATGGTAGAAACAATAGGGGAAAAGGAGTAGTGGAGCGAGGAGGGCCTAGAAGGCCCATATTATCAATACATTTGATGTCAACCAGAGTTAGACAGTTTTTCAAGTTGGGTTTTAATTGGATTAGACAAAGGGATAATTAATACCCCTAGACCAGGAGAGGCCTCCCTTCCCATTAAAAATTTTCCTGGTATCCATGTGCCTCCCATGTATCTTTGCAACCAAAGTTCGAGAATTATGGATGGCAGAGATTGTTCATCCTAGCGGAGTTTCCACCATCATGGTTGGCCCTAACTTGTCATTGCCCACTCTCTTCACACAATAAAATCAAATGCTCAAATTTCTCGTTGCACACTCACCCGTTCAATCCTCCCATACAGAATAAACGACTCAAAACCGAGGCTCCTCCTATGTGAGACAAAGGTAAAGATGTTAACCCCCTCATCTCCTTCAAGTGGCTCAATGGAAGTCAATGTCCTCCCGGATGCACCTGAGGGGTGATTTCTCCCATGTTATTAGTGATATTGGGCCTCAAGGTTCCAACCAACCTAAGGCTAATTCTAGGAATTCTAAAGGGACCTTGTTAATGAGTAAGAATTTCCTCTCAAAGTGGAAAATATGGTTTTGATTTATGTGTTGATACATTGGGAGACAGTGGACTACAAAAAGTTTTGGAAAACATACTAATTTTTGGGATATTGTGGATATTTACATGTTTGGATATAGTTGAATTTTTCTCATATTTAATATTCATTTTGGAAATATTTATGTAGAACCACAAGGAGGCATGTGTTAAATTGCTTGTCTAAATTGTGTTTATTTTTTGTTAAAATAAAGGGGAGTCACAAAGGAGTCCACCTAATTGGTTATTATTTAATAAAGAGACCCTTAATTATTATTATTATTATTATTATTATTACTTCCCTAAACTAAAATTAGTTAAGTTTTGTTTAACTTAACTAAAAGGAGTAGTTGAACTACTTCAACTAATTTGGAATGCATAAAGGGGCAAATGAGGAAGGAAGAAAAGGGGAGAATAGAAGGAGGTAATACTAAGGTTTGATATTGAGTTTTATTGAGATGGATTAGGTTTTCATTCATTATTCAATTCATTAAAGGCCTAATTCTCTTTTATTATAGTAGGGTCCTATTATAGACAACAAAGGGTTCAAAGGTGAAGACCATATCCCATTCAAATAGCATTTGAGGTGTTGATCTATCTTTGATAGTTTTTTTTTTTTATTTGTTTGTTTGTTTATGAATTGAGTTCATGATTGATAAAAGGATATTGTCTGAGAGTCAAATTAGGCGGTAACGATGCATGTAAGTTGATCCAACTTTTTAAGTTCATTTTTTTACTTCTTGTGAGAGTCCTTTTGTATGGTTTCATGGGGGATATCTAAGTTTGACCTTGGTCCATGCCTCCATAGGGATTTTTGTAAAGAGAAAAATACCTTTTATTTCTTGGAATGAAATAAAGGTGTTATTACTGTGTCATTTGTGTTGTCGCTGACTTGGATTTATTTTTATTTTTGATCTCACATTTGCTATACAATCTATATATGTTGAGAAAATTATATAATAATGTTATATTTTACGTATGCTTTCATTTAAAAATGGTATGAATCCTTGTGAGCCCTTGGTGAGTAGGATCATGGTGAGGCGTGCAGATTTAGTACCCGGATCATATGAGTATGTGTTTGTTGGTACGGATCTAGCCAGTGTGTTCATTGGTATGGATCACCACGAGGTGAATTTAGTATTGGGCGTGTTTAGTGGATGGGGTGAAACAATCTTGGTGCAGTGTGGGATCCGACAAAGGCATTTGGTCTGAGAGGCAGCTAGACATCTAGGGGTCAAAGATTCACATGACAAATCGAGCATTAGTACATAAAATATTTAATTCCTTAACTCAATAAACCACAAAAATACATTAATTAACTATACTTTACCTTATGACCTTATTGGCAATTGGTAGAGTCCTTGTCATTGACTCAAGCTTTAGGTAGGTCCAAAAGGTATAGGTGAAGAGTAAAAATAGGAGGGTAATGAGAATGTCAATTTCGAGTCTCAACATTCCCCATGCCAAAATCTTTGCATGTCCTCATGCAGCTGAAAACAAAACCAAAATTTTCAAAACTTGAGGCTGTGTTCTTTACTTTGGTGGATCAATGATATTGATGGATGAATCCTCTTCTCTTAGCTCCCTTTTGATGACCCTAACATATTGTAGGGGTGGTAATACCTTCTTGAGCTTGTTAGAGGTCTCATCATGGTCATATTGAAGTTGTTGGTTGGTTTCTTTCCATTGCTCATTTTCCTTTTTGATAAACCAATCCAATAGTTGGTATTCCTTTTACTTCCACAGTGGAGTTCACGATTTTTGTTTTTTACCAGATTCCCCAATCCTTTTCTTCATTTGTTCTTTTGTCAAGTTTTTTGTTGATTCTACCATTGTTGGTTGGTTGCACTCCCTTTCCTCGACTTCCCTCCCTCATCCCACATGAAGTAATGGTATGCTTGCTCTTGATTCGGACTAAGGGATGTCATCTTGATTGTTAAATCCTCGAGAAGGGAGGTAAGGTGATTGGATCTTCACGTGTATGAGGACTAGCTATTGTTTTCCCTTCTTTTCCATGCTCCTTGTAGTTCTTTTACAAGGAGGTACCAGTTTAGGGATGCTTACAGGCTTCCTTTTCTTCCTCTCCAATTGAGAGAAATGGTGGCGGGGATTGTTCTATAGACTATTTACTTTTAGTTTATGAGCTACTTATGCTTCCTTTTCTTCATCATTTTCAGATGGTCCTCTTTCAAGCGCCACTTTTGAAGTCTCCTCTACTAGTTTGTTGTTACCTTTTGATTCGGAGCTTTTAAAAATCTTATTGACTATAGAAGAGGGCCCTGCTTGTTTACTATCTTTTTCATGTTGGCTCACTGCCCTAGATGATAGTGGATTTTTTTTATCCTTCTTGCTATTTTTCTCTTGGGGTTCTTTACTTTTATTTGGACAATGCTGGGGAACCATCGCTGATTTTTTCTGTGGGAAGGTGTTGTGTGTTAAGGGTTTTCCAACTAATCCTATGTTTCCTAAGCTCATGCAAAGGCAGCATTTTAATGAGGCCTTGATGGTAGATGCTAGTCTTTTCTATTTTGGAGATGGATTTAACACACCTTACCATTTTATTCAAACTCATCCATAGAAAATAGTAAAAAAACGATTTCGGGGCCTCCTTCAAAATGAAATAGAATTCGGGTGATAAATGAAAGTCACGGCATACTTGCCTTCATAGGTGACAAATCGTTGAGGACTGGTAATCATTGGATGGTAGTATTCTTTGATGTAGTTTTTAGGGATCCCTTTCTTCCAGTCGGGATGTTGATGATCTACCTTCAAGAATTGCTGGCACATCTCTTTGTTAATTCCCACACCTTTGAAGTATTTATCTCCTCTACTAGGTAGTCCCATGACCTTCCTTATGGTTGCTTCATTAATTACCAGTTGTAGATTTCCTATACGTACAGTCTCTCCATCATAACCTTGTATAAATTCTGAGATATCTTCTGGATTCTGACCTAGATTTTTTCTAAGTAGGTATCCATCCCGATATAGCATATTTTTTCTTGACATAGTTGGTATTCATCGATTTCCCTATAAACTTGGAAAACGGTTAGGTGTCTAGTAGCGACCATCATTTATAAGTTGAAAGAGTTGGATGTAGCACCGGTTTAATTAATTGATGGAGGATTTGGGTGCGGAAAAGAGCGGGCTCAATTTGGAGAAAAGATCATAACATGGGGAAGTATGGTGATAGTGTTGAGAATGGTAAGTTTAAGTGAGGGTGTTGTAAGGAAAATTATGACCAAATGGGGCTTATCTGGATGAAACCCATACGGATAAACCATTTCATATCTACCCATTTCTGTAATGATGAGGATAAGACATCGGGTATCAGGGCATGATTTTAGAATAGGTGATTAGACATTCGGGTGGTGAAATTAATGTTGGATCGTGGTTTATAGTATAAGATAGGTTAGTGAATTTGCTTGAGGACGAAATATATTCATGGCTTATCATTTACTTCGCCATGCTTCATATTTTGATATGATATTTGCCTTTAACCATGTTCAAGGCTATGAGAGGATTAATTAGGTTTAGGCATATAGGTATGAGAGATAGGTGCATGGGTTTAATACTAAGGTCATTAAGATCTAGTATAGCTTTCATATTTATTGTAGTTTTATGAGAATAGGAAAATAAATACCATTTTACCTTTGCTTTCCCCTTTGTATGATCATTACCCATAGCATGTGTGGCTGCTTGTAAATTGTCAACATTCATCCTTTTAGACTGAAGCATCTTGAAAACCTGGTATGGGAATGTCTTGTACTTATGATGTGCGTATCTTCTTTTGTATTTGGACACCTTTTGTTTGAAGCTTCTTCAAAACTTGGTACGGGAATGTTATGTACTTTTGATGTTCATATCTTCTTTTGTATTTGGTTAAGCCAGTGATCATTTGAGTGGAAAAGAGTTAAGGGCTTTGACCTTCCCCCATGCAGAAGATGTTGTATATATGTATGCAAGAAGATTTAACATTCTGTATCATAATGGAGGAAAGATGACAAGAGTAAAGAAAATCAATCAAATTTTAGAAGTATAGCTTATCACTTATCATATGACATCATGCAAAAAATGAAATTGCCCTTCTTTTTAATGGATTATTGTGAGGAGGTAGCATTGGCTGATGAAGCAGGGGAATACATATGCTCTGTTTCAAAGGAAACGAGATCCCACCTAACTTGCTTGAGAGATTTACTATCATTAGATTTTATAGATAAATTTCACAATATATAGGAGGTAGATTAGGCTCCCCTAGTTGGAGCTCAATCTTAAGTTTCACTAACTTAGATAGTGTAGGCTTTGGATGTTAGACTGGTAAGTTGACTTAGTGTGATTCTCAAATGGACATTTTTCTTGGAGAATTATATTGCTAAATTCATCTGGGATTTTGTATCTCATAAGAGCCAATAATGACCAGCTACCTCTTTTGTTTTAGATGGAAAAAGAGTGGAATTTTCAATCGGAACAAATTATAGATGAGACATGTTTCCAACGGAACCAACATATTGAGCATTGATGTCACAGTTAGGAGTGGATTGTGATAATTAGTGAGGAGGTGCCTTCCCACTGGCCCGAGAATGTCCCATTATAGCAGGGCTTTTCCGGTACCATGATGGGGTTTGCCTAGTCCTTACCCTGGTCGGTTACCAGCTGACAAACTGTTGATTATCCAAATAGGTTAATTTTCTGGGCAGACATCGGAGGCTTCTTGTCCATAGTCACTCTTTAATAAAAACCAAAAATAGGTGACTATGGACAAAAAACCTCTTATGGAAAAAGGGTTTAAGAGACTAACCCACAGGGTGGGATGGTATTGGGTTGGAAAGCATATACTCTTCTTTTGTATGTCTTGTAAAGATTTGTGGAAGGAAAAATAAACTTTTATGCACATTATTTTCTTTAGAGTGATCCAGGATGTATAATTTTGTCTGATTTGTCCATAAGAGAATGACCTAAAGTTTCAGCAGAGATGCGGGTACATCCTCTGCCATAAATGTTTTGGTAGTGTGTGCATGGTAGAGAGTGTTAATATACTCATATGTTACTCTTTAATAAGATAATCCAATGAATACTATTGAAATATGGTTAGGGTGAGATAGTTACTCATAGGCTAATATATTTTTTCCTCTAAATCATGTTGGAAATACTGGGTAAAGGAAACTTCTAGTTGTTAAAGTGGATTATGGTTCTTTGTGAGGCAATCATAGGTAGAGATTGTGTCCCTCTTTTTATTATGTTTGTTTTAAACAACGGAACCAAAAGAAATTAGATTTCTTCTTAGCAACGGAACCAAAATAAATTGAAATACTTCTCAGCAACATAACTAAAATAAATTAAAATACTTCTTTTTTAGCTAGCAACATAACCAAAGAAATTAAAATACTTCCTTTAGTTGTCGATTGGAAGGGTTTTCATTTGATAGTGCTTTTGGCTTCATGGTTCCATCTTAAGTGGTTGTTGCATGGCTTCATACTTCAGATTAATTGACATAAGATTTTAAAATATACTCTTTGTCGAGATAGTACTATAGAAGGAATTGACTCACGATGCGGACCCGAGAATAGGGTTTTGGTGCGAAGCAGAACAAAATATTATTTGATTCCTACAAAGCGATGTTAGCAAATTCATGAAGGATCAGAAATAGATTATTAAAAGATTTGCTTACGAAGAAGATTTGTGAAAATTAAAACAAAGGAGGTAAAGGATAACACAGTACCTTGACAATAACAAAATTTGATCCACACACACAATGTACAAAAGTTTCAAATAAACCAATCAATCAATGTGGGTCGTAGGAGGATCTCCTTCCTTACTTATCATCTGCATGTCTGAATTCTGTAATATGTGAGTCATGAATTCTTCTTTTGAAAGAGGCTTGTTGTAGGCTTCATAGTCGATGACCATTCACAAGTAGTGGTGTATGTTATTCATCAATTGTCTTTATCTTGATTGAACCATTATGGTAGATAGTGTCAATTCGTAAAGGTCCATGAGCCAGTGGTTAACTTACCTTTGAAGTTCTTGAATGTGCTGTCATACAATAGTGAATTTAATCTCCTTGTTGAAAAAAAATTGGAATGCGATGTCATGCCGACGATTCTGTTCTTGTATGAGGGTAGTCCTTTGAAGTGATTCTTGCCTGGTTTCATCAAACTCATTAGTACCGAGAGTCTTTGTTTTTGGGATTCATCCAAGTTCATACCAACTTGTACTGCAATCCTAAATGTTTTTGATCACAGCGAAATTCTATGGGAAGAAGCGCCTGCTTCCCATATACTAACTCATAGGGTGTATGTCAGGTTGTATTCCTCCGAGGTGATTCTATAAGCCCATAGGATTTTAATGTCTGTCGACCTAATCCTTATGGTGCAGCTATATTGTTTTGGTAGGAATGGACTCAATAGCTTTGTTGGTGGATTCTGCTTGTCCATTTGCTTGTTGATGATAGGGTGTAGATTTCACACAGTGATGTTTGGTTGGTATTGTTGCGTAACAACTTTTGACTAGATGGAGAGGTAAGTGGGTCCCTATTCCGGTCTGAATTTCTCCCTTGATTACAAATCTAGTAAAGATATCATTAAAGGAAATCTACCGATTGTTCAACTGATGATCGATCAAACCTCTTCAACCCATTTAGTCCCACATGATGGAGGTGCATACAGGATATATACTTTTCTTTTTTTAGATCACGAGGGTTAATGGGCCCTACAAAATCTAATGCCCATTTCTCAAATGGATTTCAATGACTATTTGGGCTTGAAGTGGCATTTGATCTCGTTTAGTAGGCTTACCCATTCGTTGTCTTTCATCATAATTGGATACATAGTTTTTAGCATCTCTGGAAATATGAGGCCAGTAGTAACCATATTGCAAAACTTTGTAAGTAGTACTTTTGTTTGCGAAGTGTCCTCCACAGGGGCCATCATGGCGGGCTGTAGATATCGTGAGTTTCATCTTCCATACATCTCCGGTTACCAAATCTGGTCCTGTTTTGTAGAGGCAATCATCATTCCACATGTAATTTGCACTTAGTTGAATTACTTTTCTGTTTTTCTCCTAGGAGACAATTTCTTAGGCATCTTCCATGTCACAAGATAGTTAGTGACATCTACATACCACATAGTGAATGTAGAAATAGCAAATAAATTTTCATCGAGGAAATGCTTATCTTCTCACCGTTGATTTATCTCCTAGATGAATCATTCTAGATAAGAAATCAACCGGAAGATTTATCTTTACAGTCTATCAATAATATTGATATTAAACTCTTGTAATAGCCAAAATCATCTTGTAACTCCAGGATTTGTTAAAGGTTTATTCATTAAGAATCTGATGGTTGAATGGTCGATTAACAAAAGCTTGATACCACAACCAATATAGTGCCTAAGTTATTGATATGGACTCTGACTAGCAGAGATTCCTTTTTTATTTGTATAATTAACTGATTTGAGCTTGATTTTCTTGTGAAGTAAAATGGGATGGGGCATTTTTGTTTCTCTTTGTCCAAGGGACCTCCCAAGGTTGTGTCACGAGGCATTGAATGGAATATGAAAGGGAAGGGACCAATTTGGTCCTCTTAATCCAGGGGTAGTTATTGAGATTATTTGTTTTAAATTTCAAAGATGTTTGGCATTCATCATCCTACTTAAATTCGGCTTCTTTTGGATAATAATTTAAACAAAGGGGTAGCTAGGCTTATAAAATTTGGAATGAATCTTCTATAGTATCCATCATGTCCTAAAAGATCACGGACTTCCTTTTGTGAGGAAGTTATTCTTATTTGTGTGATGATATAATTTTTTTCCGAATCAACTCTCATGCTAGAACGAGAAATGTGATGTCCCAAAACATTTTAGGTGAGCATCATTTTTTATTTTTCATTACTTAAGGAAGGTTAGTTTCCCTTACACCTAATCAAGACTTTTTTTCTAGAATGGTCAATGCTTCCTAGAAGTCTTTTCCATGGTGTAAAGTCATCCATACGAACTTCCACACAATCATTGGTCAAGTTAGATAAAATGGCTAGGACAGCTCTTTGAAGAGTGGTTGGGGCATTTACCAAGGAAGAGTCGAGGAAAGGAGGAGCACCCTATAAGCATATGTTCCCAAAGGGCAGGTGAAAGTGGTATTTTCTGAATCTTGGTCTTTACATTTTCGATTGTATACCATTAAACCCGTAAGAATGAAAAATGCTTCTTTCGGACCAATTATCGGCTTTGATCAATAAATGGTGGGGAAAGTAAAATCCCTATGGGTGGATTTGTTTCACTCCCGGAAGTCTACACATATCCTCCATACCATTTTTCTTAGGAGGCTTATAACCAAGTGGAGATACCCATTGACTATACAAAATGGGGTATATGAGATTAACTTGGAGGTTTTGTGATTCCTCTTTTCTGATATCTTTAGGGCTAGATTCATCCTTGCTTTGCTAAGGTTGTAGAAATTTGGTCCGATTTGGTCATTAGTGTAGATATGATGTTATTACGTAGTAATAGGAATTGAATGCGCCATTGTTTAATCCCATGCAGTACATCTGGTATGCTTTGGGCGTTTCAATTACTTGTGATTTTTGTTTTGGTTCCAAACTAGGGTTGATATACAAGGGTTTTCCTAGGTTAATCTCAACAAGTTTAGTAGTTTCTTCCTTATCTGAGTGATATCAGTGTGCCAAGTTTAGTAGTGTATAATTGAGTGATATCAAGGTTCCAAGTTTACGATTTGAAATTAGGAACTAAAAATATGTCACAATTCTGCAAAAGATTGCTTGAATTATTCAATACACAATTTGTGTCCGATAAAATAGCTTAAGACTTGTTCATCAGTTGTTCTTGTATTCCTCTTGCCTTCAGAAGTGATACTTGAGGAGGAATTGATGCAATCTTATTCTCCATAAGAGTTTTCTAACCAAATAGGTATTTCTGGTGTTGGTTTGGTGGAAAGAGAACAAGTTTTGTGTAACATTGCCATTGGATATAGTCATCTCACCAAATCGACAAATGATAAAGGCATCTGCTGTGGACATCCAAGGATGGCCAAGAACCAGAGGGTGTTCTGGTTTGGATGATGATTTAGAATAGATGACTAAAATTCTACTGGATATTCCCAAGGGTCTGATGCAATCTTCCTCTCCATAAGGGTTTTCTAACCAAATAGGTATTTCCTGTGTTGGTTGGGCTGGAGGGAAGAGAACAAGTTTTTGGCTATGTGTGCCATTGGATATAGTCATCTCACCAAACCAACAGCTTATAAAGGCATCTATTGTGGCCAACCAAGGGAGGCCAAGAACCACATGGTGTCCTGGTTTGGATGATGATTTAGAATAGATGACTAAAAATTCTACTGAATATTCCCAAGAAGCTAGGGTGACTGTGACATCATCTAGACTTCCCGCAGGGCTAATGACTGACTTATCTGCCAACTCGATCATGGTTTGGGTTGGTCTTAGTTGATTTATTTGGAGCTTACGCATAGTGTCAAAAGGCATTACATTAATAGCTGCACCTATATCAATGAGTGTATTTGGTAGAGAAATGCCATTAATTTCAATAGTGACAACTGGGTTTCCAGGATCATTATATGTGTATGGCATTTCAGAAATGAATTCAGATAATTGTCCCACTACCTGAACAAGAGGAGGTTCCTTCTTCTTTCTTACTAGTTTCTTAATGCAAATATCCCTTATAATTTTGGCATAAATAGGGATGTCCTTAATAGCTTGTAGCAGAGGTATTTTTATGCACACATTTTGTAATTCATCTTCTATATCTCTGTGCAAGGGTGGGTCGAGTTTCTTCACTAACAGTGTTTCGGGGTAAGGTGGAAGATTAATTTGTTAGGGTACTCATACAGACTGAGAAGTGATTGGGATAAGAAGAGAGGCCTCTTCTTCTATAGGGGTGGTTTGAGTGTTTTCTTCCTCAGAAAGATTATCATTTTCTTCCTGAATTATTACTGCAGGATCTGATTGGTTTACCACTTTCCCTGATCGTAGTTGAATTTCATAGGTGGGAAAGGTTTGAACTTTTGTATTCTGCACAGGGTGGGTGGGTCGATTATTGGGGTTAGGGATTGGCTGGGCAAGGATTGTTGTTGGTCTCAGAGGATTGTGGGCAGCTTGGTTTTGTGGTTGTTGAATGGGATTTATAGATACTTGTTGTTGTTGATTAGGATTCAAGGGGGTTGTAAATTGTTGTTGTATAGGAGGTGGGAGTAAAGCTTGCATCTATGGTGGGTTGAATCCAGGTAGTAATTGGGAAATGTTTTCAGGGTACTGTGGATATGTAGGGTAAGAGGGATTTCTATACATAGGTCCCCTCCAACCTTGTTGCCAAGGCTGAGTTTGTTGAGGTTTCCATTGTGAATAAGTCATTGGGGAAGGACCCCATTGTTGTTGTTGATATTGTGTATTGGGATCATAAAATGTATTGGGATTTTTGGCTCTCCAAGGTCTTCTAGAAGGGTATGGTTCTTCTTGTGAGACTCCTCCCCTATACATGGCTTGTATTTCAAGCAAGGTTGGGCACTCAGATGTGGGGTGTTCTAGTGTACATAGACTGTGGATTTCTATGACATTTAATGGGCATTATTTCTCGTTGTTGTGCTTCTTTCAGCATCTATGACAAAATATTGCTAAAGCATCTTCGTCTTGTTTCTTTTTCAGTTTCAGAGTATCTAATTGGTTACTTATTGTGCTCAATATGTATGTTTTAAAGTTCTCCAACAAGTTTCCTAACTCAGTTCTGGTGACTATCCCTGAACTTTGTTTTGTATTTCTACTAAAAGGATCTCTTGGTCCTTTTCCTATTTTAGCTTGTCCTCTTGAGTATCTCCTACAGTAATCTGCAATTTCTTAAAAAGGTTTTTGGTGTACATCTCCTAAACTCAACAAGTTTAAAACTTATATGCAATCATCCCTAAAACCTTTCAAGAATACAGTTCTTACTACAGCTGGGTCTGAGGTGAATAGATTTGACTTTTGATAGTTGTATAAAAACCTTTCTAAGTAGTCTTCAGGACTTTCATCTTCAGTTTGATGCATTTTTAAAATGTCATTTTTAACATTATCCTTACAATAGTCTTGGTATTTTCGTAAAAATGTGTCTTTCATTTGATCCAAAGAAAGGATTGTATTTTATCCTAAGCTCATGAACCATCTTAAGGTTGAATCTTTCATTGTAGTAGGAAAAAGCTTAAGTTTTTGGGCATCGTCTGAGTAGTTATAGCTTCTACATAATATGTCAAACTCAAATAAAAATAAATCTGGATCTTCAGTTGACATACCTCTGAAAGTGGGTAACGATGATAGTGGGATATTCTTCATGCTGGCGTTTCTGGAAATATCCAAGATTGGAAACCCAATGTCTCAGTCTCTGTAGCTGCATTTCCTTCTTCTTCTGCCATTCTACTGATGGATGGTTCAGAAACTGGATTTTTCGTGTCTCCTAAATGTTCAGCAGACTCACGTTCTGCCTGTCCCAATACTAATTCTTTCGTTTTAGGTTCTCCTTCTGGAGCCTCGTCGGCTCCCCTTGAATTTTCTGTTGGTGGAATTTTTCCTGAACTAGTGTCAGCTGGATTAGTGGGAGGATTTGTTTTTGAATCTTTGGAGCTTACAAATCTACCCTTGTTATCTCTATATCTATGCATAAAAGGGAAATTTGTTTTTTTTTGTTTTTTTTTAGCTGAATTGAAATCCTAATTCTATCTAGAAGGTAAGAAGGAAACCTGGCTTCAAAGAACCCCACTCTAGTGGCCATGTGGCTCTTCACTCACATCTCAAATGTTTTATCCTCCTCCCTCAAGCAGCCTTTTAAAAAATTAAAATTTATGCAAACAATCTAAGCTAAAAATTATTTCCTACCGTTTGCAACTCCCCGGCAACGGCGCAAAAATGTTGTACTACTTATATGTCTAATATAATGCACTCATTAATTATCAATATAGGATTCGTAATCAACAGAGTTACAAGACACCAGTAAGAAAGGAAATTCCTAATGTCACGCGTATAGAATCAAACTAGATTATGTATGCTGGAAACAAATCAAAATAGCAAACTACAATGCACTTTGGTTGTCCTTCTCAGAGAGGCTATCTATTCCATTATGGCACATGCAAGTATGAGATGGAATTGGTTTGATAAATCAACTCTGATTTCTGACCCAGAAAACTAATTATGGAATCCACACTTTCTGAAAGGAAATCACACATCAATCAGCATAGCATAGGTAGTTCAACAGTCAATATGTTGGTCCTGCTGTGGTTCACAATGATCTTCACTAGTTCTTCTCCAAGTAGTTTTTACTATTGTTTCCAACAGCTATGATCACTCAAGGAAACCAAACTCATGAGAATAGAAACAGAGCATATGTAAAAATAGAGCAATTAAAGATCTAAGCAATTATAAAATGGAAATCTTAATCTAAGTTGTACTACTATCATCTAACAAAGTTAAAGATTTAGCTAATTCAATGCTTATACTACTGGAAAAAAAACACTAATGCTAATCTACAAAGAGGTTGACCTTTGTTGGGCGGTGGGCCCTTGCTGCTTCAACAGGTCAACTATTGAAGTCTACAGGAAGCTTACTTTTAACACACACATTACTCTCACTCACACTTCAAAACATAAAATCAGAACTCTATTTAACAACTCAACTCATTCTTAATCATAGATAATCAGAATATGGAGATAAAATGACATTCCATTAATATTCACTCAGAAAATATGTTATGTACTATCATACGCTGCTTACATATTGATGATGTGCTAACTCTCCTACTCTTCTACCATCCTTTCCATGGTTATTTAATAGTCTGCATCGTGAAACACAAGGAAGCGAAGTGATTTGCAAATCAATCAGTTGTTTAAGTTTTATCATTCGGTTACATCTTCAGCTTCATCCTCATGACATGAAGTGCATGAGGATGAGGAAATTAACAAATTGTTCTTATCATAGCCTTGCTAAACGAATAGACATCCACCAATTGATTTAGGTGAGATATGGCACTTAACTTAGTGCATTAGGCTCTTCCATACCAGTATCGGATCATAACAGGTAGATGGTACTGGATCATGACAGGGTGCAAAAGGTGGTATCGGATCATGGCAGAGCATGCCCATTGGTACCGGATCATAACATAGTGTGTTCGTTGGTACCGGATCACAACAGAGCGTGTTCGTTGGTACCGGATCACCATAGGTAAGATTTAGTACTGGACGCATTTGGTACCGGATCAGACAGCAGCAATCTTGGTGCGCAGGTACCAGATCACAACAGAGCTGGTACAGGAATGCTAGACATCTAGGGGTCAAAGATTCACATATGACAAATTGAGAATTAGTACATGAAATAATTAATTCCTTAACTCAATAAACCACAAAATACATGAATTAACCATACTTTACCTTATGACCTTATTACTGGCAATTGGTAGCGTTCTTGTCATTCACTCAAGCTTTAGGTAGGTCTAAAAAGGTATAGGTGAAGAGTAAAATAGGGTAATGAGAATGTCAATTTCAGGTCTCAACAATGGGATCAAAATTGCAATGATTTTATATGGAAGGAAACAGAGTTGCGAGATAAAAGCATGAATGCTACAAGAGAATCTATGTTTTATTCAGAAAGATCGAGTGACTAGTATGAAATATTATGGGTAAAATTTCTGGAATAATTGTTCCATTGGATAGACCGGCTCCAAGAAGATCTAGAATTCCAGGAACATGTCAAGAAGACATGTACTTGGGATACAAAGAATATCGCAGCACTTCATCAACTTGATCACCAGATCACGCAAGTAATCGATTTCTGGGCTAATACGACTTTGGAGGGATACATCATTGAATTCCCAGCTGAAAATAACCAATATTTTTCATGGGCAGATGTTATTGGATAAATCTGTGAGTGCGGACACAAACCGATCTCCCTAGATCCACCTAGATCTAGAACAAAACAGGACAGAATAATACACTTTCCCTAGATCTAAATTATTGAATGAACTGAGAAATGAGGATCATGGACATACCTTATGAACGCTTTCCTTAGATCTCTGTTGTTCCAAGCTTTGCTCCAATGCTCTCGTCCCATCCAGATCACAACAGAACGAACCAATCAAAGTAAAGGCAGATTAATATATTCAATAACTAGTCTATACATATGATCAAGGAATTATGTAATAAAGTGACATCATCTTTATGGGAAAGGGACATATTGTTGTATTGAATTAATTGAAAATGAAACTTACAACCTGAGCCTTGATGTCATAGGCCTCCTTTCGATGGCTTTGAGCTCTGACACACACACTTGCTCATGCATGAAGAAAATCAACCACTTGT
>SNQJ01S0109862.1:0-16286 GCA_010110895.2 Picea sitchensis
TACTTCGCAGGTTTAAAACTTACAAATTTATTGTTCCATGAGGAGCGCATTGGTACAATTTTTAAGTAGTAGAGCATGGTAGTGAAATTTTAGGAAGGTGGAGATTAGGTTAGGATTAGTAACCCCACCACGATATTTTTTTTATGTAAGGAAGTAAAATATAAGAGAGAGAGAGACTTATGACTTAGAGAATTTTAAGGTCAACAACTGGGTTCAAATTTTGGATAGTAACACCATATGGGCTACTAAGAATCCACAATCTCTCTTATTGGGCATGGAGTCACTGCAAAGGAGAGAAAATAAAATAAGAAAGAAAGTACAAAAGAGAAGAAAATAAAACTATGTACAATTGAGAGTAGAATTAATCAAGCAAATAATTTTTTGAGATATTGGCCATTGACTAACAATGCTTACATTGTCCCCTTCATGTCTTTAATTAAGTAATAATTATAACCCAAGATATTTTCAATAATGTATGGGCCAATCCATAATACCTCTAACTTTGTATGCATTGAAGGATTTTCCTTTTCTTTGTTCCTGATCTGAAAATGAAAAAGGTTTGTGTATACAAATTTGCAAGTGGAAAATGTTTGTGTCTTGGGAAATTGGATCAAGTTGCAAGCACATGAAGATATTGAGTTTTTATACTTGAAATGAACAACATAAACATACAAAAACAACCATCATAATAAACACATAACACAACAAAATGATAAAGGAGTCCACCCCTCTATTGGGCTACATCTCCGGGTCCAACTTCCAATAGATAATTTTCATTATATGATAAAAGTGTTAAAATCAATGCTTTACATTGTTCACAATGAAAAATAGATGGCTCCAGTGGCTCCAGAATGTCCAAAAACCTCTAGCTAGGCTCTTTCTGCACCTGTTTTGGCAAAACACTAGAGAAAATACAACTTCTGGAAGTTTTCCCCAATAACCTGTTGTATCTTCCCACAAAAATGCACACACTTTCTGACTAATTCGGCCTCTATGTGTTTTACGTTCCAAAACTCACCACCATGCACCGTTCCAGAAAATGGGCGAAAATGTTGCACCGTTGGGGGGGGGTTAGCGCCTTATCCGATGAAAATCCTGGTCACATGGCCCATGTGGTCGAGTGCCGACCTAACTCTCACACCTGATAGCTAAATATCCTCCATGTTTTCACTTATGGTCATGTGAGTGAATGGTTGAGAACTGTGTCCGCGGGGTGGGGCTAATCCCTGACCCTTTTCTGCCCAAATGAATATTTAATTCAATTTTAAATACATGTTTTAAACTATAGGGTTAAGTCACACGGTTAGGTGGGTTGGTGGCCCGACCTATCCAAAGTCTTTCCCATGCCCGGAGGTCACGGGTTCGACCGCCATGGAGCCCATACCAAATTTTTTAAACAATAAGGGGATGCCACGTGGTGGCCCTTGGCTGGGCCATGTGGCATCCTTTCATTCGTCTATGAACATGCCATGTGTCAACCAAGGATTGGTCCACATCAACCTCTGCATAGTCAGCCTGCCAAATCACCTACCTGTCATCCTTCTATTATCTCCTCAAATAACACAACCAAATTTGTTTATTTTAGGTGATAGGAAGTCATTGAAAAATACATTTCTAAATTTTTTAAGGTTCATTTTTGAGAGCCTTAGGTTTGTAATAAAGTTTGAAAAACATTTGATTTGGTTTTCCCTTAAAAAAAGTCAAAACTCGGGTTTCGATGGCTAAGCACCTTTCCAAAAGGGCTTCTAAGCCACCAAAATCCTTAGCTTTTGGTGGCTTAAATGTTAAATTCGGGGCTCTCTTAGCCACCGAAAGTGCAGAAAAGTCTATTTTTACTATGCTGAGACATCATTTTAAAATGATGATTCTGAGCAAATGGAGAATATTTTTGAAAAACAAGAGGTTTTTTTTTATAACATGTGAAAGGACAATAACCTCTCTCATTTTTCCTACATGTGTCATATATTTGGAGAATCAAATTCATCTTTGAGACCTAATTTTCGGATCTCAGAATTTCCCTATTTGACACATCTTTTTGAAATGCAGTTCCCGGGAAAATGAAAATTAATATCAAAGAACGGAGAGAGGTTTTTTCTCAAAACAAACCAATATACAAAATAATCTTCCATTTTTTACACATCTATTTTGGTTTGAGAGATACGAGTCAATCTTTGAGCAGCATATTTCCATAAAATTCTATCTTTTCCAGCCACCTCACAAATTTGAATATGAGGTAGGAGAAGAGGTTATCAGATCCATATTTTGAGGATATAAAATTGCTTGTAAATTCTATAAATCCTATCAATTTTAGAGACTGAAGGGTTTGACTTTGAGTTCTTCTATGCTGCTACTGTAATAGACACTTTTTCTTAATATATCAAACTTGCAAACTTCTTTCATTGGTGCTATCAGACCTCTTCTTTCTTATATGTTCTTACTTATGAGTTGAATGTAATTCTTTGTCTATGCTTATTTAATCCATAGGTGAATTGTCATCTCATCATCTAATAATTGTTAATGAGGATCATAAGTGGTTATCCCTTTGGTTTCTAGACCCATAGTGCTTATTGACTTATATATGTATGATCTAGTCGATGTGATTAGTTCTATTCTATTTGATACATAACCTGTCTAATTGCATTTCTTGAGAGCCTTGTATTGTTTGATATACCTAGATGGGTCTTAGATACAGTCTAGTTAGTTAGATATTCATCTTGATCTAACCCCACACCCATTATTGAGTGAATAATTGCAAGAACAGTTAAGTTACCAGGGCATCTCGAGATACAACCTAGAGGAGAGTTTCTCAGTGATAACACCGCCATGTCCTGCATTCCATGCTTCGATTAGATGCAGTCATACGGTCAGTTGCCACATGGCCTGTATGAATTGTACATTCAACAAAATTGTGCATGTTTGTGAAAACAAATAGAACATGATATATCTCTCCCTCATCTGAACTCCAATTGAGTCCTTTCAAGATTGTGTTGGGATCATGAGGATGAGATCTACACAATGGAGCTATTTTTGAGAAATTTCGAACACTTTGATTTTTTTGAGCATTTTTTCCCTGGATCTCCTACCATTGGGAAGCTTTTGGACACTAAAATACTACTTTCAGTCAATGTTGTGATATGGGTATAGTTCCCTCACCTTTCCAACTTGTTAGCCGGGAAAAATTGACCATCAGATCAGCTGGAAGGCGGAGTAAAGTCCGGGGTTATCTAAATAGCAAGCGTTTAAGGGTAACTCATTAAAGGTTTAATGGCTCAGATTAGTTAGCAGGCGTCTAGGAAATCCTAAAAGAAGCAGGTAAAAGAAATAAATAACTAATTACCCTAAAACACACTATATATATGTACATATATTGAAATGTAAATATAGTAGTTGTATTTAAACAAAATATATACAAGTCCCCTAGTTTATTTTATGATTTACAGATGTAGTTTTAATCAGAAACTATGAAAATCAATGGAAAAATGATTACTTCTAGGAAGCGGAGATAAAGAAAGCACATAAAAATATTTATTGTTGTTTTCTTTTATAAATTTAAAGAATCTTGCAAAAACAATTAATGAAACATGAACATGTGGATAGTCAACATTGAACCATACATTCTAGTTTCAATGATATGTAAATGAAAGAAAAATACAAAGCATCTATCGATTGAATTAGTGGGTGTATCCAAGCATGCATGAGTGATGAACATCAAACTGCCATGTCCAAGAGAAAAATCTACAATGAACCTTATTACTTTTCTAAATAAATTTAGAATATGTATTGTCAGCTTAGGTTTTAATGTGAGGAAAACACAAACATAAGCGTGTGATCTCATAGTATACATGAATTACAACAAGATAAATCACAGGCTTAATCTATGCATTT
This sequence comes from Picea sitchensis, assembly GCA_010110895.2. Taxonomy (NCBI): domain Eukaryota; kingdom Viridiplantae; phylum Streptophyta; class Pinopsida; order Pinales; family Pinaceae; genus Picea; species Picea sitchensis. Next base: position 3,886 of record SNQJ01S0109862.1, read on the forward strand.
TATCATTCAATTTAAAACTCAAAGATAAATCTCATTATTAAATCGAAGATATAATCACAACATTTATATATTTTTGATGAAACAAATGATAGATGGTATTTATAATATAAACCTCTACACATCACAGATCATTTAAAATAAAGATCGGACACGCACATGTACTTGGGATTAACAAAACATAGATGATAACATTATAAACAAGAGGCTAAAGAGAAAATGCATATATGTTGTTCTATTAAGTTTTTTGAATCATTGTTTTGGATAATAGACTTTAAAGATTGGAAAATTAATACATAAATGATAATAATTAACCATGTATTGATAAAAGAGACTAAAGCTATTTAAATCAATGCCTAATCAATTATTGAAAGAATATGAAGAAGATGTGATATGAAAATAAATCATTTTATACAGGGACCAAAGCCATTAAACATGCAGGAATTCCATATTCTTCTTTAAAAATACTAGTCCATCCTCCCAAAGCTTCCGATACATCCATTACTCTCCATTAGAAAAGAAATAAAAGTTTAGAAAGCAACAATATACAAAGAAGGATTAAAATCTTCCTCTCAATTTCTTGGATCCACTTTGGCTCTGATCTTTCTCCTTATATTTATAAAATGAATGAGCAATATTGGCGTCGCATTCCATACACCTAGAGAATTTGCACTCTAAAAGGAGACCAAATATCTCTCAAATCATTAATTTTTGAAAATCTCTAGCATAAAGGTAAATGGGCCCATTACACAGTTCTGGGTTTCAATAGTTTCTCCAAATTCCCTCCACCGGTTTGTTTGTCAGGTCCTTTTGCAAAATCGTGTGTCCTAGAATCTCGACGCCTTTTAAAATTTTATTTTTCTTGCTCATAAAATCATTTGTAGAAATCCAAAATTATTTTTGGATCAATCATCTTATGAAGGCATTATTTGAATAATAAAATCAAGCCATGATCGAATCCAAGTATCAAATGTTGATAATAGAGCACGTGAAACAAAGAAACTAAATTAATAACTTAAAATGGTGTAAAAAAAAAGAAAATCTAGAAAATCAAAAAATGAATTTAGCTTACAACTATAACTTATAAACAAACATTATTTATATTTTCCTTTCAAATATGATCTTAATTCTAGAAGATTAAAGTTAATGGAGAAAAAAAAAAAAAATTCTTTTTTTATTATTATTATAAGATGCAAATGAAAAGAATTTAATTAATTAATATCATAGAATGGATTTCATAGGAAATGATAAATAACCAAAGGTATTATTACATTTGATGAAGTATTGAACACATTATTCAAAATAAAATTTTAATGAGCAAAGGAATAAACACATAATCATAATTTAAACAAAAGTAAACATTTAGAGTAAAAGATTAGTTTTGTTTAAATTGAGATTTTTATGCTCTTTTAACTTTTGACATATACTCGTAATAAATGACTCATACTAAAGAGAATGTCTTAAGTTTGTCTCAAAGCAACCAAGGAATGGAACTATTTGAAAGGTTGATTCAGCTAGCTCATTATAATTATCAAGATTTTTAATAGGGAGACCCCTTTAAATTTTGTAAAAGTATAAGGAGAGTTGTTGGAGACTAACAAATGCAGGAATGCTTGGGTGAAGCGGTTATCTACCATAAAGAAACAAATTGAATGGGACAACAAAGAGAATTTCAACTCAAAATAACAACCAGAAAATGATACAAACATCATCATTTACCAACCATTCCAATAGTGTTTTAAAGGGTAAGCCCGATACTTGATCTTAAGATCGATGGAATCCGCGATATTAAGAATAAAATCTCTCCAATCTCTTGTTAGCACTTATGCTATGCTTGAGGCATCCCTTATAAACCCGGAGTTTCCATTTAACCCACTACGTATATGTCGCGTAAGTTTAGATGAATAAAGGATATTAAAAGAGGTTTCTTGTTTTTACTGGTACCTTATACCAGAGCATTTGCCGGTAATTTTCGATTACCAATGAAGTTGCCTTGGCGTCATGCATGCATTTACCCGCCGGGATACTGAACATGTTTGCTGGTAGCGGGTAAATGCACTTCCCACATCTCTTATTAGTAATTTATTTTGTTTTTTCTTTTTATAGATGTATAGGCATTTGGCCCGGAATTGTTGAAAATCATGATATTTTAACATATTTTTTTCAGACCTCATGAGAAATTTTTTGATATTGTCGCTATTTTGATCGAGATGTTTTATCTAAAAACAACTTCGAGCGAGGAGACATCTTAGGAGTCATTCCTTCTGAAGGGCGTAAAAAGATAATATATGATCATGACAAGATTTACTCAGAGAGCGAAATCAATCAACTTCTTTCAAAAATAGATTTTTGAACCACGAACAAAGTATACTGTTGATGTTTGTACGAATTTCTCAGAAGCTATTTCAGTGGAGGAATTTCTTATCATCTTTGTCTGAATAGTTAAGTATGCAGATATGTGTATTTCCAAAAGAAAAAGCTAGTAGCATAAGGGGAGAAATCAAAACACACGATGAAGAAAAATTGGAAGCAAAGAAATCCAAACAAAATAAAAGCAATATACACGAGGAAGAGGTGCATCACGAAAACCTAATGCAACAAATCCTTGGGCCCGAAATTTAGTAGGAAAATCTGAATGATTACCTGAGCGGTCCTACTCATGGTACCTTGGGTCGGGGTTGATTTAGATTCATTTATATCTTTACTTTCCATCTAAGATTTTCATGGCTTGATACCTACGTTTTGAAAATAAACATTTAACTTGAAGTAAAAAGAAAGAGATCAATGGGACTTCCCTGACAACATTCATTTTATGGTTCTCTTGGTGTGCTCACTTGTGTTCATGACTGTATTATTAAAAACAAAACTAGTGAGAAATCAAGATGAAAGAAAACCTATTCCTAAAACTAACCTAACTACACTAAAACCGAGTGGATCTTTCATTGAAGTCATGTGTTTCCAATGTAACCATCGGAGCATCTTCAATCTTGCAGTAACAAGATGGTGGTACTAATAACAATGATGGTATATATGTATTGTGAAACAATCTACGCTTACCTTTATAATAATCATGTAAGGAGAAAGCATGATCTTACCGACTCTCTCGATATTATTCTTGTTGTATGAATCCTCCGATGACTAGCAATCCTACGATAGGTATTGATAAAAGTCATAATGCTTACGAGTGGAGTGTAAGTAGTTTGAAACTACAAATTAAAGATTCTGAGGAAATGAAATATCCATTAGCCAAGGGTGAAATGCCCCATCCTCGGCGGTTCTCTAGAGATTGCTCATTAACTGTAACTGTAAGGAGGGGTCTAAAAATATGTCTCATGCACTTAGAGATACTTGCGGGTAAAGAGAGCAGCTTAACTTCCGTCTTTGTGAGGTACCATATGTAGCGAATATTCAAAACCACTCTGAATTACGTCACAAAAGTGGGATGTAAATGGCTTTGATGAAGCGAACATCAATGGAAAGCTCATCATGGAATTCATTACAATCAATTGGAATCATTGGTTTGAATGTTTCCTTGATGTGATTGATCATTCAAAATGTGAAACATTAACATTAAGATTCAAGCTAAGCCTGGAGACATAAATTATGAAACTTAGAATGTTTGATCTCCATAAAATATAATGCATTGTCTTTTCAACAATAAAGTGATAGCCATCATCTGCTTAACATGTCCTCTTAATATGAGTGATGAAAGTGAACAAGCATCAAATCAAGTTCATCAATGTTATGCTTGGAATTAAATTCACAAAAATTCAGTATATCGAAAGGATACGATTGTGGTGGAAAAAGAGTAGTATGTTGTAGGTAAGATGTCAAGTCCACGAGAATCCAGGAATGGAGTGGGGATATAAGGGCAGGAATGAGGAAAGAGATAAAAATAATCTCTTGAACTATGATAATCAACAATGGTATTCTCAAGACAATTCTCTTCACTTTCTTCAAAACTCTTACTACGATTTTGGTGATGAATTCCTTAACACAATATGATCACCTAGATTTGCTTTTTGTGTGAGATAATTTAGGGGTGACAAGCATCTGGAAAACTCTGTGAGCGAGGTACATTTTGAGGGATGAAGTTTAAAGTTTCTTCTTCTAGTTCGCATTAACTTCTTCTCTAATCAAATTCACGGGAGTACTAGGAACATTCAAGATGATTTTTCATTGCTTAAGTGTTCTTCAATGACTGATTTTAAATGTTGATCAGAGCATGAGTTACAAGAATAGAAGAATTCACCTTGAGCCAGAAATAAATGATCTTCCCTATTAATTCTATTTTGCAAAATACAATGATTCAAAGGAAAACAGTTGGTTGTCAATAGGGGCGATCAATAGATTCTACTTCCCTAGCTTGTTCAACATTATGTGAAGAATTTTCCTCTTCTTGCGAAGAAGATTGTTATTGCAGTTGAGTGATAGGATTTTGCAATTGGTTCTTCATTTGTAATGATTGAATATGAATGGAAGGGATGTAAGCATAATAAAAGAGATTTAATGCCAATAACATGTCATAGAGATTAAATTTACAAAGGATATCATAGACTCTTGGCTCATAAAATCCTTTTGAAGATGAATCGGCATTGATTAGCGAAGTATGAAATTCTTCCACATAGTGATCAAAATCATAAATTTCAAAGCATTTAGAAACTCATCTACAAGAGTGAAACCAATCAAAATCGCGACATGGATTCAAGCAATGTTTGATTAGACCTCAAAAGTAGAAAACAAGCATTGATCGCATAAGACTTCTAAATCCTGAGATGTCATGTTTGATGCATTTTCACCTGGCTTTATTGGGGTGATGCTTTATGAGATAATTTGCCTTCTCAATGGTGAGTTTGGACAAGCATGAGGCTGTCTAGATTGTTGAGAACATCGGTGGTGAAGTTGAAAGCATGAACAACCTGCAGGTGGTTTACTGGGGAGCCATGGGGAAATGGAAAACATTTAAAATAAATGCTCCTAAAAGGCATGCCGGTTAGCCCTCTTTCTAGTGCCATTTGTTGACGAGGCAAAATTGACCATCCGTCAATGGAAGGAAGCCCAGAAGTCGGTCGGTTACGTACAAAATAGCTGGCCATTTTGGGGTAACTTCGTTACGGCCTTTGGGGTTTGTGGCTCCGTTAGCCAATCTAAAGATCCTAAAACGAATAAAAGAAATAACTAACTAATTACTAAACACACTATATACTTGTACATATATTGAAATGTAAATATAGTAGTTGTATTTAAGCTGAATATATACAAGTCTCGTTTAATTACATGATTTTCCCAGAGATGCCAAGTTTTAGTCGAAACTTGCATAGAAAATCAATGGAAAAATAATGATTACTTCTAGAGCCGGATAGAAAGCACACATAAAAATATTTATTGTTTTTCTTTTATAGAGATTTAAAGAATCTTACCAAGAAACAATTAATGAAACGAACATGTGGATAGTCAGAGCCACGAACCATACATTCTAGTTTCAATGATATGTAAATGAAAGAAAAGGAAATACAAAGAGCATCTGCTCCGTTGAGATTAGTGGTGGGTGTATCCAAGCATGCGATGAGCATCTATTTGCCATGTCTAAGAGATAAATCTACAATGAACCTTGAAACTACACATTTGCAAATACATTTAGAAGTGTATTGGCGACTTAAACAATGGCCCAGAAGGAAACACAAACTTGGCGATGTGATGAAAGTACATACATGATTACAAATAGAGATAAATGGAAGCAATCTATGCATTTTATCATTTCAATTTAAAACTCAAAGATAAATATCATTATTTATCTTTGAGTTTTAAATAGAAGATATAATCACAACATTTATATTTTAATGAAACAAATGATAGATGGTATTTATATTTTATGAGCCTCCATCTGAGGATCGTGTTTTAATCTAAAGAGATATCAGGACACGCATGGAGTTAAAAAAGCACTTGAAATGGCATAACATTATAAACAGAAGGCTAAAGACAAAATGCATTTATGTTGTTCTATTAAGTTTTGAATCATTGTTTTGGATAATAAGGAAACTCTTAAAGATTGAAAAGAATTAATACATAAATGATAATAATTAACCATGTATTGATAAGAAAAAGACTAAAACTATTAAATCAATGCATAATCAATTATTGAAAGAATACATGAAAGAATATTATATGAAAATAAAACCATTTTTTCCAGGACTACAGAATGGACAAAGCCATTAAGCAACTTGGAATTCATATTCTTCTTTAAAATACTCGTCCATCCTCCCAAACTTCCAATACATCCATTACTCCATTGAAAAGAAATAAAAAGGATGAAAAGCAACAATATACAAGAGAAAGGATTAAAATCCTCCTCTCAATTCTTGGATCACTGGCTCGATCTTTCTCATATATTTATAAGATGAATGAATAGTAAGGCTTGATGCGTCACTTTTTAATTTCCATATACACTGAAATTTTGCCTCCCCAAAGAGACCCAAATGCTCTCATAAAATCGTGCATTTTTGAGAAAATCTCACGCGCGCATAGATGGTGGGCTGGTATTTTGGTTACGGGTTTTCAACCGTTTCTCCAAATTCCTCACGGTTTGGCTGCAATCAGTCCTGCAAAATCATGTGTCCTGATCTTGACGCCTTTCCAATTTGTTTTTTCTTGCTTAAAATGCATTTGTAGCAATCAAAATTATTTTTGGATCAATCATCTTGAACGTATTTGAATAATGGAAATCAAGCCATGATCAGATCCATTATCAAATATTTGATACAGAAACACGTGAAAAAAGAAACCTAATTTAATAACTTAAAAATTGTGAATAACACAAAATCTAGAAAAATCAAAATGAATTTAAACTAACTATAACTTATATAAACAAACATTATTTATATTTTCCTTTCAAATATGATCTTAATTCTACAAGAGCTTCAGAGAATAAAATCAAACAAATCATGAATAATTCTTTTTATTATTATTATGAATTTTAAAATGAAAAAATTAAATTAATTAAATATCACCAAATGATTTCATAAAATGATAAACCAACCAAGGTATTATTTGATGAAATTATTGAGACACATTATTCAAAATGATCAAAGCTGCTAATGGGAAAATAATAAACACATAATAATAGATTTAAACAAAGTAAACATTTGATAAAATTAAGGTTTTTTGGAACTTAGATTGAGATTTCTATGCTCGTTTTTTTAAATTTTGACATATACTCTAGTAATAAATGACTCATGTACTAAAGTGAATGTATCAAGTTTGTCTCAAAGCAAACCAAGGAACTATTTGAAAGGTTGATTCTTAAGTTTGTCTCAAAGCAAGCCAAGGAATGGAACTATTTGAAAAGGTTGATTCTGTAGCTCATTATAATTATCAAGATTTTAATAGGGGCCCTTTAAATTTTGTAAAAATATAAGGGGAGTTGTTGGGGCCCAACACAACCTTAATCCATTTAGCTTTTCTTGGATTTTTTCCTTTGAGACCAACACGAAGGTACTCCACATTCCCTCGTTTTGAAGTTCTTATCTTTCTGTCAAGGATTGTATCCTCATGAAATTCTGAAAGATATTCTAGCGAGAAGTCATCTATGGAAGGAATCTAAACATACTCTCCTTGATCATCAATCAAAGGTGGCTCATACAATCTCAAATTATCAGCATTAACGACCGCATACATTTGCAGATAAGGAGGCAAATCCAAATGGAAGGCATTGTTACCAATATTTTCAAGAATCTTAAAAGGTCCATATCTAATTGGTTTTATCTTTCTTCCTTCTCCTTTAAGCCTCTCTTTGCTAATTTAAATCCAAAATTCATCTCCAACTTGATAACTGTGATCAACACGATGCTTGTCTTGTACTTGGCTTGGCTCTTTTCCAATTTTTCTTGTACCAATTGATTCACTAATTGTATGTGTTCAATGAACTTCTTTGCTCTATCAATGTCATAATGACCATCATTAGAAACATCCTTCTTAAAGATAAAATATAAAGGAGATTTTTGAAAATAACCAAAACATGCCTCAAATGGAGATGTTTGAGTCGAAGAATGCTTAGCCCAGTTATAAGCATGTTGAATGTAGTGTAGGTTCTCATCCCAAAGCTTAGGATGTTTGTGCAATAACCACGAAGAAGATGTACTATTTTTTTATTCACCACTTCTGTTTGACCATCAATTTGTGGATGAAATGATGTGGTATTTTTCAACTTGGTGTCCATGAGTGCCCATAAAATTGACCAAAAGTTCCCAAATAATCGGGAATCTCGATCAAAAATAATAGATTTGGGAAACCCAAAATGTACCCATACATGTTGAAAAAAAATTGTGTCTTTTCTTCAACTGTAACCTGCTTCTTACATGGCATAAAAATACACATTTGTCTAAAACGGTCAACCACAACATAAAGATAATCATGATTATTTTTTTACATAGGTAATCCTCCTACAAAGTTGATGGAAATGATTTCCCAAGGACGAGAAGGAACCAAAAGTGGAGTATACAATCCCAAATTTCTATTGCTAGGATTACTTGTATCACATAAAGAAAATCCTCTTACATATCGTGAAACCCTTCCATTCATTTTAGGCCAATAGAAATGCCTTTGCAAATTAGCCACCATCTTGGCTACACCAAAGTGGCCAGCAATAAGAGAAGAATGTGCTTCCCTTATGATATTGACTCTTTCACCCTGTGGAATACATAGCTTACCAAGATGATACACAAGCTTATCATGCACATGGTAATCCAATTCCTCAACTTGGTTAGAATGACACAAAGTTGCATAAACCTCTTTAAAATCAACATCTAAAGCATATTGTTCAATATATCTCTCATGCATGATAGAATCATGCTTAAGAATAACTGAAGCACTAACAATAGGCCTAGAAACCATATAAACAACTTTGTTATAAATGTCTTTCTTATACCTGATAACCAAGTGCAATTTTTGTAGGAAACCCATCCATATGAAGTGCCTTGCTTGTTGTAGCTTTGTTTGTGATTGCAAGTATTGCAATGGTTGATGATCTGTGTGAATAATAGTTTCTTTTCACAACAAATAATGTTTCCATTTTTTCACACTTTGCACCAATGCATACAACTCGTCATATGTAGGATAATTAATCACAACACCATTAAAAGTTTCAGAATGATAACAAATAGGCTTACCATGTTGCAAAAAGACTGCTCCCATGGAATATTTACTTGCATATTTTTGTATCTCAAATGGTTTTCTCAAATGAGGAAGTGCAAGAACTAGAGTTGAACTAATTTTCTCCTTCAATGCATCAAAATATTTTTGCTTCTTACCTCGCGATTGAAAAACTTGATTAATGCTTGTCAGTACATGTAATGGAGCTTCAATTGAAGAAACGTTAGCAATATACTTTCTCCAATATTGGGTTTCTCCCAAAATGATTCTTACCTCTGTTACATTGTTGGGCTTGGGCCAATCCAAAATGACTTTGACCTTGGAAGGATCTATTTTCAGTTCTCCTCCTCCAACAATATGTCCCAAGTAAACATGTGAGGTCTTTCAAAACTCAGATTTAGACATATTTAAAAACAAATTTTCTTTCTTCAAGACATCTAAGACTTGTTTCACATGCCTAACATGCTCTTCATGATATTTTCTAAATATCAATATGTCATCCAAGTAGACTATTATCACCATTAAATTTTTTGTGTGAAATCAAGATTTTTGGACTTAGCGAGACGCTATATTGGTTTGGATGCTTGATAAACTAGGGAAGGGGATAAATATGGAAGGAAGGGGATAAATATAGAAGGAAGAGGCTAATTCTGACGAGGGTGATAAGGTGATGGGACCCAATATGTTGCAGATCACGAGCTCTCCAGATCGACACTCGAGGATCATTTCGGGAGGAGAAGCTGTGCAAAAGATAATTTCAGAAAGAGGACCAAAATCTAAACCATGGTTTTTGTTTGGGGCTACGTGGTGCCACCAGATGCATTTCGGGGTGAAAATTGGGTTTCCCCAAACCACTTCCTCATGCCCCCAAAATTTGGAAAATGTATAAAAGAGAATTTGTTATGTATTTTATTATTATTTTGAAAGACTGGACCATTTGAAACTTAGCGCGACCACCCTCGTTCAACTGCAGCTCAATAGTTCTCCAACTGCATGCCATTTCCACTCATTCCCAGGTATTTTTCATCGCAGCCATGGATCCTATCATAAATTCAGTAACAGAACAAGACCTTGTGGTGAATGGAGAAGCCTTAATTGACAGAGATTCACACGTCTTTGATACTAAAATCACCATTTCTCCCATCTATGTGTCCAGAAGCAACCTGTCTGATAATGTAGGAAGGAATATACCATTCCTTGAAGCAGTCTAGGCCTCCATAGTCCCGTATGTTGTCGAAGTCGCTTTCCCTTTTCCCAAATTTATAGGTTGGTGTGCCGAATAGTATTCACATGAAGAAAATTTCATTGTGCATAAACAAGGATCTAAGGTCATGTGTAGGGTAGAGAGCCTTTCAATTTGAGATTCCCTTAGTATACCAAAGTCTTTCTCCACAATTTATGAACCTTTCAATGAAGAAAATATAATTAGGGTATACAAATAATTCCCATCAGAGGTCCGAGATCTATTTTTATAGACAATTGTCAAACCAAAACATCTTTCAGAAAGTCTATATTTTCCAATGAATGTGAGTATAATGGTTATTGAGGTCCAATAGGTCTTTTCCATGTTAAGTTAAATTTTAGGTCTAGATAATGACAAACATTTGGTCGAAGTCATGTTGGGTTTCCTGTTGACATTTTTTCAGTCAGATTTTGGTTTGTCAGTCTGTATCAGTTTTAATCAATTCATAGTTGATAATATCCATAAACAACTAGTGAATTTTCGTTCTCTAAGGCATTTTAGATATTACACCTATTTGCTGAAGATTTTCCTGGAAACCAATAAGAGAGAATTTCCTGAAGAAACATTCATATCAAGTGAATGTAATAGGATTACATTGCTCATCTTCATCAACAAAGTTATCTCCAGGGTTTATAGTTTGATATTCAACACCAACCTACCTAGAGTTTTGGATGACATGAGGATCTGTAGCCAAATCCAGAAAATAGAGTGGGGGATGAGGTATTGTTCATGCATTCAACAATAATCTGGGTTTATGGTTGTCATGAATCCCCCTATCTATTGCCCATTTTTCTGACCCCCAGATTCTTTTCCCTTGAATTCATCAGGCAAAGAATTATATCTGAGACAAAGCATTTCCTAATGTTGTGAAAAGTTTCCAACCTGAAGTTCCCCTTTATCATTGGTCCTTTCATTGTCATATCCATATCTTGTTTATCTCAGATTCAATAAAATATCAAAGAGTTTGGTTTTGCACAACTACAGGGAAGGAGGTATGATCCATACCAAATCATATCCAAGAGAAGACTAATGAACAAACAAGCCCCTTATGAGCATGAACATGTTGAGGGTTTTGATAAAATGGAAAACCTAGAAGTCTGTGCTGACATGGAAGCAATCTTGCAAACAACTAAAACACAACAAGTGGAGGAAAACCTGCAACAAAGTCAGATGCAATAAGTAGAGGCAAACCTACAAAGAAGTTAGACACAACAAGCTCCTCAGAAACGGATAGTCAAAGTTCCCAAGATGATCGTTTACAACAATAGAAGCAGTTCAAAGGCCATGGGCACCAGTGATCATCAGTCTGCTCCTAAAAATATGAATATTACACAGTCTCCATAGATAGTGGATTAAGAGGAGGAAGAGCCTAAAGAAAAAGTAAATATGGATATGTTGGAGAGTGGAACTAGAACTATAGAGGTTGAAAAGGGAAGAAAACTACAAAGTGAAGGCATCTCAAGAACATTTAGTAGCAAAAAACACATCTTTGATAAAACATCTAGGGAATCTTATCAATCTAAAGAAGATTTGGAAAAATAGTATGTTGAGAAAGGAAACATGGCTCTAGGTGAGATGAGGGATTTAGTCCCCGAAGTGGAAAATATTTCTCAGCACAAATATTCTCTATTCACAGTAAGGGATATTGAGAATATGACCTTTAACATTGTAGTTGTAGATAAATACAAAGTATCTAAGATCAAGATAAGGTATGACAACATTAGTGCTCTAGACAAGGTCAAATTCCCTAAGAACAACAATGATATGTTATATTTTGATTACCTTAATTTAAGATTGAAGAATTCAAAGCTATCATCTTATGCAATGAATTTGGAAGGGCATTTGAGGCAAGAAAAAACATCTAGTAGAGCTTGGAAAACTTAGGTCAAGAGTTTGGAATCTGAAGGCCCCCAATGGGTGAAATCCTCATTGGATGAGAAGGACAAATTGATTCAAATCTTGAAGAAGAAACTGAAAATTTCTATCACAGAGCTGTTAATATTATGGTAGCTGC
>SNQJ01S0109863.1:2803-29122 GCA_010110895.2 Picea sitchensis
AGCTTTTCTTTATTACCAATGGAAGAGGTTGTAGCAACAAAATTGCTCCAAGCTCTTCAAGAACAAATGGAATAGAAGCAAGATGACAATGAGAGAGAGAGATGGTAAGAAAATGGTAGCATAACAATACTCAGAAGAATGGTGAGGAAAGAGTGAGGGAGAAGCTTTATTTATAGCTTGAGAGGCAAAGAGACCCCTCTTGGATCTTTGCCATTTGTCAAAACCCAAGCTCAAGATGAGTCCAAGGAAGGAGAGCGCATAGCTTTTAGGTTTAGATGAATTTGGAAAGGTAGGGAGTGTGGAAGAGTGGATTGCACACACTCCAAGGGGAAACGGGAAGGCGCATAGGTGAAGAGAAGGGGCCCATGCCTTCCTTTAGACAAGTTTCCACTTTATTTCCAGATGTTTCCACTTTTTCCAAGAGAAGGGGCGCAAATCCCAAGGAGGGCGTGAGCTAAGTGAGTGGATGTGTGTTTGAGTGTGTGGGACACACTCCATGATGATGTGGGAGGTCTAGGAGGGGCGCACCTCATGAGGGAAGGGCCCATGACTCACTTTAAAGCGAGTTTCTAACTTTCACATGGAAGGGGGGCGCAAATCCCAAGGGGGACGTGAGGGTTTAAGTGAGTGTGAGTGAGGGGGTGAATTAAAGGTTGGGAAAGGGGTTGGGTAGGTTAGGATATGTCTCTCTCATCATTATTCACCTTTACTATACTCCATTTACTCAACTATTACAAAATTGACATTTTTCCCATGTCATGGGTTAGCAATTAAAATTGTTTTTATTCTGACTAGGACTCCTTGTGGACTAACACCTAGCAAAAGTTGTTCAACTGAGCTGAAACTTGGTCCAAGGGTGTAGGGGGTGTCATTCCATTTCTTTTGAGCACAAATACCCCTATCAAAAGCCCAAGGACCTAGTTTTTACAATATTTATCAAAAATCAATTAATTAATTAAATTTCCAACCTTAGGAAATTTTAATTAATTAAAAAAAACCTATCTAGACTCGACGGAATTCCGCGAAACTTTTTGAGTTGTCTTACATGGTCATTTACATTATTCCTAAACACTAGTCACCAAAGGATGAATACATTAGGACATTGTTGTCGTCCTTATACACACTTGCAAACCTGAGCCAAGTCCTGCTCACTTAGTGTGTCCTTGGAGGCACAATGCCTAGGTTCAAAGCCCATGCTATCACTTTGGCTTGAACCTTTTCCATCTAGGCTTACTCCTAGGGAATCCAAGGGGGGTAGACCCTAGTTTCTAGATGAGATTTACGTTGAGTTCTAGGAGTAGATTTTAATTAGTTAAGGTTTAGGGGGAGTCTAACCTATGATGCAAAGGCAGCAATGCAAGATGCAAGATTTCTTATGTCAAGCAAGTCTTTCCCTAGGTCAACTAAGACTAGTGCCTAAGGTTGGGCAAGGGGTCAACTAATATGTAAGTGCGTTTAATTACAAGTAAGATTACAAAGATTATCAAGATACACATATGCTACTACAAGGTTAGATACTTACAAATAAAGAATGCTAGATACACAATATTACAATATAACAAGCTAACCACGTTTGTTTAAGTGTGCAGGAAGTTGGATACAATCAAGACGTGGACATCATCAACACATTAAGCCTAAGCAAGCCCCAATAGCACTTACTCTATTGGACTGCTCCTCAATGGCAACATCAACAATCAAAATCCACAAGGACCCTTAGAAGATTTGAAAGCTTTAAACAAAGTGTTCCACAAGGGTTAAAACATTTAGTTAATTACCCACAAAGCATTACTTGTAGATGAGATTGGGAGATTTCACTTGCAAGTGTTTAACCTTAAGATATGCCAATTTGAACCAAGGTTATTAATTGCTTAGTGAGTTAAGGGTTTTAAGATTTGAAAGATTTTAATTACCCTAACTAAGTGTTTGACCAAAAACCTCCTTCCCCAATTACCAAATGGCTGTTGGACGCTCAAAAAGTGAGGCAACGAGGCCTACCCTAGCTTCACAAGTCAACCCTAATGAACTGAGTACTCCCAGAAAGGACGTCGCGCGCCGTTAGACCGTCCCCGGCCTAGCACCTTCCATTGCCTTCCTCAATCCTCGTTTTAGATGGCAAAGATGGTGGTTTTAGGTACCCTATTAAGTCTATTAAGTTTATAGATCAATGGGTTATGTTTTTAGGTGTATTAGAGAGTGTTTTGATGACTTTTAGTTGCCTTAAAATGGTGATTTTATGCCAAAACCGAAACTTTAAGCAGCTTAGAAAGATGTGTTATTAAGCACGAAAATTAAGCACATTAACACATGTAAAGCAAGTAAAATAAAGTTGAAATAAAGAATTATTGTATCACCACTTATTGAGTCACAACATGAAAAGCTTGTAATGAAAGAATGCTAATGAACAAGGGCAAGGACAGCTTGCCAAAGAAAGAAAGAAAGATTTAAAGCTTATCACAACTTAAACATTGATTGTTATAGCATTAAGATTGTAATGTCCCCACTTTGGGACATCATCACAGTGCAGAGGTTTATGATGACCAGAGTAGACAGATGGGTGTTATAGAGAGTACAGGGGTTATTGAGAGGCATTGTGGGGTCCATGTCGCATTGCTCATCATATTCCATCATTATGAGTCATTCTGCACAGGTTGGCTTTGGTTCCGTTGCATTCCGACGATTTCCATGATTTTGACTATTTTGAGCTATAAGTCAATTCAATTCACTGAAGAGGTCATTTTGGGCACATTACTTGGAGGAACCCCTCAGTGTAATAGCTCATTGGAATCGGGAGAAGCAACACTACAGGATGGGATGGTGAGAAGTGACTTTCAGTGGCCAAGGAAGCCACAAGGAGAGATAAGGATCTTTTCAGAGGTAAAAAGGTTAATTAATTAATTAAAGTGATTTAATTAATTAATTAAATATTAATAAAATGAAAGTCTCTTTGGAGGGACAAGGTGAGCCAAAAAATATAAAGGAAAGGCAAGGGCCCCTACTCATTCATTCATGTATGATCTTATTTTGATATCTGGCTTTTAGTTGGTGAGCCCAACATTGGGGGTTTTGAGGGTTTTGACTTAACAAACCCTAGAGGACGATTCGGTGGTGAAAGATTCCACCTAGCTTGTCCCAAGATTGGTCTCGAAGATGCAATACACTCCCACACCATTCTAGTTCTAGATCTACTCAGTTGAAGGAGGATTCCACATCAATTACTTGTGCAGATAGAGAGAGGGCGCACCAGTTGGGGGTTTCCAACAAGGGGGGTGCACCATTCTTGGAGAGAGATCCATTGCAGGTGATTGGCAGGGCTTTTGGAGATTCTATCACCTGGGTATTCATTACAGGGCTTTGGACATCAGATCTAGTCCATTCTTGAGGAGTTACCACGGCTAGATCATCATCTACAGGTTGGGATGGCTTTGGAAGAGAGAGGACGATTTGGTGATTCAGTGATTTGCAGATCTAGGAGGCTATACCTCATATCTGACCTTCAAACTTCTTCCAGGGGTTTGTGATTGCCTAATCTATCGATTTGAAGAGTTTCAGGAGGTTTGGAGGCCTCATTCACCCAGGTCGAATTATCTAGGGTTTCAGGCATCCAGGGGAGCGCACCATTCAGTGGAGGAGTTCAGATCCACAGGGTTTGAGAGTGACTTTGGAGATTTGGGCACCTGGGTTGTCCTTACAGTTGCCCGATTTATCAGTTGGCATATTTTGGGGGGTGATTGGACACTTTTGGCAGCAGGGCCGAATTGTTGAGCAGCTTCAGCATTCCAACAGGACGTGGCATCATCCAGTTAGGGCTTCTACACTTCATACAGCCAGATCTACCTTGGTATTGGTCTTCATCTCTTATCCAGCCTTTGGAGGCTTATTTTGTATTGTCGGGAGCATTTGTAGTAGCTAATACTTCTATCTTGGAGCCATCTGTTGAGCATTCTAGATCGACATCTTCATTGTAGCAGGTTCCTCTATTTCATGAATAAAATCATATTTTAGATGTTTTGGCTTGTCTATCATATTGCATATGGTTGAGGTATGTTCCATGGTTATATCTCCTTGTTTATAGCTACATACACACATATAAACACATCAGTAAAACCCTAAACATAACTGTAAGCAAAGTGTTTGACAAAATACCACAACCAGAAAAGTTTTTAAAGACACCCAAAACCGTGATGATCCTGGCATAATGGTTTGGGATCATTACAAAGATAGAGTGTTAAGTATGAAAAAGAAAACTGAAAATTTAGATGTGTGCCTACACTGTCAACATGTCCAACAATACATTATCTTAAGTGATGGCGAATGGCCTTAAGGATGAAATAACATGAAAGAGAATGTCACCTATTATACCATCAATGCATTAAACCATTTAGTGTTGGATTAGAGCATGTGAAATGAAATAGAACTTGAGATAGCTTAAGACATGCAAGTAGGTTATGCCCCAAGGGCTTAGGCTAAACTTTAATGTGTGAATGAGATCTAGATCCAGATAATTTTAACCATTAAAGCATGAATAAACCATTAACACATTGTTAACCTAGCCTTACGATTTTGGGGATGTCTCTCCCAAGGTGTAGGCAATTATTAAGATGAGAGAAAGCTTGAAAATGGAAAGAGAAACAACAACAAACCACTCACAATGGCACAAGGTAGAGGCAAGCCTACCTTTATTGTGCCAAAGGGGGTTAAGAAAGAGGCAAGCAACAACTCCTATCAACAAACTACTTGCTAACCCCACGTCCTAGCCTTGGAAGACGATTTTAGAAAGGAAAACTTGAAAATAGATCTAACCCTAGGCTCACACGTGGGAGGTAGGCCGTACCAATTCTCCTCCCAAGCTATGAGCTAGCAAAATTAACTAAAAATGAAAGAAATATGTACTAGAAGCTTAGAAAATTGAAGAGAAAGGTTGAGATTCGTTACCCACTTGAAGTTAAGGGTCTTGGAGTGTTGTGTGGAAGAGAAAGGTTGAGATTCGTTACCCACTTGAAGTTAAGGGTCTTGGAGTGTTGTGTGACTGATTTTGGGCAACATAACCTCATCAACCCTCGAGAATCCTCAGAAAAACCAGCAAGCCATGCTTGCTGGAAAGCTACACACAACAATAAAGATGATGAAAAAATTCTTTCTGTTTTAGGGCAGAAATTTTTCACATAAAATTTTTATGAAAATGTATTTTAGATGACCATTCCATGATGTTAAGCTAGCTGAAATATTATATGAAATGGACAACAAGAAAAAGAATGAGAAAAGAAGGATTTTGAGTAAGCTTTGAGGGAAGACTATTCCTTGAGGCTATCCAACAAAACCCTAGAAGCAAATCTACAAAACTTCAACAAAATGTGATGCATACAAGTAGATAATATGGTTGAATATGCTAACAAAAATAAAATACTTGTACCCTATTAGCAAACCCACATATATAGATCAACAATAATACTAGTTGTGTAATCTACCCAAGTAAAATACTTACCCAAGAATCTACTCTATGCAATCCAAAATGCCAAATCCACAATATTACCTCACATGCAAGCAAGAAACAAGAATACCCATTGTTCTTCCAATCCTCCAAAGCTCAGACATTAAAAGGAAATCTTGTAGCAACAAGTTGTTTCAACACTCTCAAGAGCAAAGAATGGATGCAAGATGGACAAGAATGAGAGAGATGTGAGATGAAAATCAAGTAGCATAACAATAGCTCAAGATATGGTGAGGAAAAGAGGAGAGAGGGTCTTATTTTATACTTGAGAGGCAAATTCACCCCTCTTGGATCTATGCCAGGTGTCCATCACCAAGCACAAGAAAGAATCCCTAGGAGGGGGGCGCAACTCTAGAGTTTTGGCCAAGGAGTGGAGAGGAATAAATGAGAAGTGAGGTGGGGGATCAAACAAAAGGGTGACGTGGAAGTCTAGGGAGGGCACACTAATAGATGGAGAGGCCCCCAACTCATCAAAAATTAATTTTGTGGTTTTCTCTTGAAGGGGGGCGAATCCCCATAGGGGGCGTGAGGGTTGAAGTGAGATGGGTGAGTGAGGGGTTATAAAAGGTTGGAAAGGTTGGTTGGGCAGGTTTGGGTTAGGAAACATCTCTTTCACCTTTTCCTATCTTTACATCCACTTCTTAGCTCAAAATTACAAAAATTACATTTTTACAATGTCTAGACCTAGTAATTAAAATTGTTGTTTTTGACTCCACTTCTAGACTGTGACAAAACACCTAGCAAAAGTTGTCCAATTGAGTTTCTAAACTTGGTCCAAGGGTAGGGGTCTCTATTCCATTTCTTTGAGCAATAAATATTCCTATCAAAAGTCCAAGGACCTAGTTTTGACAATTTTGAAATAGAAATACTAATTAATTAAATAATTAAACCTCCAAACTTAGGGAAATTTAATTAAAATTAATTAATTAAAAAAAAATTAATCTAGACTAGTCGAAATTCCGCAAAAACTTTCTAAGATGTCATATACATGGTCATTTACATCATCCCTAAACAATAGTTACCGTGAGATAAGCTCATTAAAACGCCTTCACCACTTTGGAGGAATTCATTGCAGGTGGGAGGGGAAAACTCATGGGAAATTAATAAGGTTGAAAAGCCCACTAATAACCTGAGGATAAAACCCTATGAAAGGAAATCTCTCAATGAACCCATCCCAAGGTAACTCACCTAACTATCACCCATTCAGACCTATTACATTATTAACCTATGCAGGGGTGCGGAAATTCCGTTTGCAAAAAGAAGTGATGGTGGCAAAAAAAAAAATGCCCTTTAGAACCAAATAATCTTCGACAAATGAGCATCCATGATGCATCTCTTCATGAGACATGAGTTGACCCCTAGTTGGATAGGCGGTCACCAGACGCCTTTCACCACTTTTGAGGAATTATTTGTAGGAGTGAAAAACTCAAGGAAATTAATAAGTTGGTTAGGCCAAATTAATATCCCAAGGATAAAAAACACTCAAAGGAAATGGAACCTCCCTAATGAAGAAATCCTAAGGTAGCTTTACCTAACTATGATCCATGTAGACTCTGTTACACTATTATCCCACGAAGGGGAGCGGAAATTCCACTTACAAAAACGTGTGCTCGAGGCAAAAAATGCCTTGCAGAACCAAATAGTCTTTGACTTGTTAGCATCTAATGATGCATATCTCCATGTACCATGAAGTTGACCCCTAGCTGAATAGTCGGTCAATGATTGGTTAAGTAAGTTTTATGGTTGATCTCTTTAATTTAACATCTTGTATGCTACAACCCATAAGTACGCAGAACTATATCTTGTAATAATTATTTTATTACAAAATTGTTTCATGCTAAAGTCTTGTTCTTTCATAATTGAGTTAACTAGTCATTGCTATCTTGTCTCTGTACTTTAACTAGACTTTAGCATCTTTATTTGCAACTCTCGTTATCATTTTATTGTTGATATATATTATTGTTTATTGTTGCAATTAGGGACAACAATCTTAACTTGCTTGTCCAACATAATATTGTATCTTCGCTTTCTTCCTTTCCGCTCTCAAGTGTACAATCACCACTTGAAAGTCTACTATGTTGTGGCATATATTCTACCATCTACAAGACTCTTTTCAAGCCCATTTTTTTACCTTCCATCATTGACCCATAGGGGGACATTTCATCATCTCTTCATATTCCACCTCATTTCCTGGTCATCTGTTCAAGTGATTCCCTGAGGTGTGTTGACCACTGCTTTGTGTTCCGAGGTCAACTCATTTCATGAAGATTATCTATGTCTAAGACAATGGGGATGTTCCCACTGGTGTTTAAACACCAAAGACTTATATTTTTGTAAATCCGATTCTCCGCACTCACAGGGTAATAATGTAATAATGTTCCATGGATCATAGTTAGGTTAGGCACCTTGGATGTTGACATCAGGGAGTTCCTTTCATCTGGGTTTTTTATCCGGGTTAATGTGGTTTTCCAACTAGTCGCTAACTTTCCAGAGTTTTTCCTCCCGTGTCAGCTTCCAAAGTGGTGGAAGGTGCTTTGGTGGTCTCATTCACTCGGTAATCTTTTAGGATTATTGTAAATGACCATGCTAGGCGCTAGTCTTGAGTCTCATGGAATTCACGAAGTCTAAGTCGGCTTTTTTTAATTAATTAATTATTTTAATTAATTAATTATTTTGAGTTTATATTGTAAAAAACTTCTCATTTTTGGGAGAAAGATAGGGTATTTGTGCTCGTACGAATGGAATAGCACTCCCTACAATCCACCGCCAAGTTTCAGCCACCGGATCTATTTTTGCTTTGTCAAAGTCCAATTAGAGTCGGGCTAGGGTAAATAAAACAGCAATTTTATTTGCTAATGTGATTTTATTTAAAATCACAAAACCTTTGTATTTTTGAGTTAAGCGAGTGGATGCAAGGTGGAAAGTGCAAAGAAACCCTCCTAACCTACCCAACCCTTCCCACCTTTCCTAACTTATTTTGACCTTTACCAATTTTTCAATTTAATTAAACCTTTGCCCTATAAGTAATCGACCCTCACTAATTAAATCATTATTTTAATCCTAGAAACCTAAAGAAGCTTCTCACACATGTGTGGAGCTCTCCCCTAGGGCTACCAAAACCTAAAAGACCAAAACCCTAGACTCTAGACTCTTCCTTAACCTTCTCTAACTCACCTTAGACCCTCACGTCTTACTATGGTGCGCCCCCATTGGTGATTAAAATCTCACTCCTCCTAAACCTAACCCCACGCTCTAAAAATAGCACTTTAGTTGTGTTCCTTTGACCTAGGCGCCCCCTTTGTGGCTTTTACACTCCCCAACACCCTCTCCCAGGGGTCGCCCCATTTTCTCCTCCTTTGCGCTACTCTTCATTTGAATGGGCCATCACTCAACCAAAAACCTAACTAACCTTTAACCTTGGCACGTGGGGCCTCCTAGAATGAATAAACGTTTTTTTAGAAGATTTGCTAGCCTCTCTCTAGCCTCCACCTCAATTGCTTTGCTTCTTCAAAGTCTAAAACCCTAGCTAGGCAACCTCACTTAGAGAGATTTGTGCTCCTAGCTAGCTAACCAACACTTGGCATTGATCCGCCTCCTTTCCCTTGCCTCTTGGGGTATAAAAGTAACCCCTAGCCTTCATTTTTCTCACCATTCTCTTGCTAATTCTACTATGCTGAAATTTCTCACCCATCTTCTTGCTCTAGCCACACTGCCATCCACTCTTAATTTGCTCCTAATAATAAAGAGAAAAGCTTTGGAGGACCACATGGTGCATTGCTTGTGATCTCTATGCTCCTCCACATGAGGTGATATTGCTTTTAGTTTTCTCTAGATACTTGTTTCATGGTATTGATCCTAGGGTTTCTTAGGTAAACTAGTTGAATGTTATCCATCACTAGTTTGTGATTCATTGAATGACCTAGGCTCTTGTAGTGATCTCTCCTTAGTGTTGTTCTTGGCAATCTATTTATGCCATATGCTTGTGTGTACCAAGATTTTGCAGTGTCTCTTCTAAGGCTTCACTTCTGTATTGCTGTCTAGAAAGAGTCCTCCCTGAGGCCTACACAAACTCCAAGCTTCTTTCTTTCCTCTAATCATTTTCCTCAAGTAGCCATTCCAATATGACAAGCCTTTCTTGTTTTAGCCTCCAGGGATAGGTCAACATATCATTTCCCATACTCTATTTGTTGTTTTGAAGATTTCACATGCATAGGAATTTTCCATTGCTTTTATAGGTGTTTTGTAGCACTCTTGGCAGGCTCCACCAATGGTATTGGTGGGATAGCTGCCAGATCTTGAAGGTTTTATTAGTACAAGACACCCAGGAGGCTTCTAGGCTCACCTTGCTTGAGCCCTGGTAACATCTCTCCCTTTCTCTTCTTCACTTTTCCATATTTATGAAGTTTTCTAACCTAATTTGGGCCCTAGAAGTAATATATAGTTCAGGACCTGATCTCTCCTTTGTTTGTATAGCCTTAGCTAACCTTAGATCTAATCATTTATTCTTTCACTTTTTAATTTCTTATCAAATATTACATTGCTTGAGGGTAAAAATGGCCTAAGTATCAATGCGTGTCACAGATCTAGCTTCTCCTAAACTCTCTAACCTACCTTTGAGGCCTACAACTTGATGGTTTTGCTTTGCTGAGTTTAAATTCTCTAAGTCATCCTAATCTCTCTACATAGCAAAGAAAAAGTCTGATTCAAGTTGTTGTTTCATTTTCGTTTTGAAAGCACTTTCTAAGCATTACTTGCTCACGGCTTAAGGTTCTTTTGGAGCCTCTCTGCCCACGGCCCTGACAACGTTTGTGTGCTCTTAGGGCCTCGTCCTTGTGCCTTCTTCCTTGTGGTCTTCTGCCTTGTAAAACCCCTCGGCCCAGCTCCATAGCTCACAGCTTCATGTGTATTGTTGAGCTGCTTTAGTAGCTCACGGCCCAAGTACCTTTAGGCCTCGGCCCTGCCTCTCCTAAACTCTCGGCCTCAATATAGAACAGTCATCTCCTCAACTCCCCTTTGGCCACGTCCCTCATTACCTTGCAGCCCACGGCCTACTCTGGTCATCCACACACAAGGCACATCTTTGGTTAGTAGCTTGATAGCTCTTGCATGTTTATGGTTTATTAGTGTTTGCATATTTAGAATATTTACAAGATGGTGTCATATTTCAAGTTGATGGCTTAGTTCATGTGCTAGTAACCTAGTTCATTTTAAGTCTATTAAGTTCTCACAACCATAATATCTATTGTAAGCATACCTCATAACTTAAAACACTTATGTTCTAAACTTGTGAGCCTTATTGAAACTTGCCTTCACCTCTCATGCTTATAGTTTAAATTTTATAAGTGTCTTAAGATCTAACTCATATGCTCATGTTTTTTATTTGCTTACATCCTAGAAATGCATATGTAATGGTTTTGGCTTATTCTGTTTTGATAGCTTAAATAGTGGTACTCAAAAGTCTAGAATCTTATAAGCCTCTTGAAGCTGTCATACCTCTGAAAATTGGCATGCATATGATTCGCTGTTGGGACATGTTTTAGGCGTATTATACTTGGTTTATAAGATTGTTGTTCTGTGGTCTTAACAGTCCAGTTGCTCACACACCCCTGCTGTCAATTAAACACAGTTCTTATACCTTCAAGACTTGCATTCATACATACCCATACTCTGTTACTAAACCACTTGCTGTTTGTAGTTTGGGTGTATCTAAATATTGGTTCAGTAAGTTGTTGTTTAGGATATTAATGCTATAACTGTCAATCATCTTTTACTATCTGAAGCACACTCACTGACATACTCAGGATGCCCTTTAATTGGTTGATAAGTAGATCATAATTGCACAAAATATTGGTTTGGTAATCTGAAAACGTCCTAGAGTGATATCTCAAACCTTATGCCAATCCTAAATTTATAAGCTATCACATCCTTGACACTTTCTTTCACACATATTTAAGGTCAACACTAATGGTTTGAAAGTTCTTGTTTTAAGTACAGTGGCATAAGATAATTAGCTGATGTCTGCTGTATTGATGCTTTAAATCTCTTGGCACCTAATAGCTCTCTAAACACAGCCTCACACACACCTACCTCCCACACCCATTTGCTTCGTCATCTCTTGGTTTATAAGCTCACTATACATTGCAAATCTGTGATTGGGGAGTTTATGTGTTTATGCTATATTAATCACTGTTCACACACCATTGGATGATACTCACCGCCTAATTTGGCTTACTGCCCACTCTATTCATTTATACATTTTATGCTCATATACTAAATGATCATGATCTAATGCTTTAATTTTGATGTTTAATATGTTGATGGTTTAATATCATAAGTTTTAAAGTTTAACTCTTCATCATTTGATACACTTATGGTATGATCTTCATGGTTATAATGTGGATGGTTTAAATATACATGTTCATTCTTTAGTCTACATTTTAAGCTATCTCAATTAAAGTTTCGTGCAAGCACACATTGGCATCATCCATTCCACATGTTTATGGTTTAAACATCTATGCTTAAGCTTCATCTTTTGAACTGCTATCATTGTTTCATGTTCTATGGTTAATGGTTATATTTCTCATGTGATGATTTATTGATGGTATAAGCATTTTATTTGCAAGCACTCGTTTAAAGCATTTCACTCATGATCATTCTCAAGGAGTAAACAGATAAATAAAAGTGCTTTAAACTCACCTTTTTAAAATAAACCTAAATCCAACCTAAAGATCCAACTGAGGATCCTAAAAATACTAGAAACATTCTGTGGAGTCTTTAAACAATTGTTTTTAAGCATTCAAAACTAGCGAGAGGGCTGCCTTGGGACGCATGGGACCGCCCCATGATTTCATGGGGAGAGATCCTCCTCCCACTCACCTCTAATGTGGTGGAAGTGGGACGGGTCGACCTTGGAAGCTAGGTCGAGGTAAAGCCCAGATCTTGAGTAACTCCGCGTCATTTTAATAAGGGAGTTGAGACGACACACAGTTAGGTTGGGATCTAAAACGCTTAATAAGAATGAGTTGCATTAGACTTGTACATGCTTGGGGAAGCGGATACTGATAGGCTACACATTGTGATCATCCCAATTGTTATATCTTTTATTTGCAACCTGCCTCCATGCTTTCATGGTGGAAAATGATTTGTTTTATGCTTCATCAATATCTTATTGAATAATCATCATGTGGTGTGGATAAACAGTGATCGAAGTATCCCATTTGGGAAGCATCACTTGTTTCATCCTTAAGTGCTTGAGGTTAGGATGCCAGTGATGGCAGTCCAAGTGGAATAAAACCAATGTTGTAAAAAAATCGTTTCGGGGAAAAAATCGGTCCGTGAAACAACGCTTTCACAAAAATCGCAAAACATCGGCAAAAATTCCCAAGAACTTAAAAAATACAAAATATTCATTTTTTATTATTATTAAACATTTTAAAGCAAAAATAGCATCAAATAGACATATTGTCACATGAATATGGAAAGAAAACCAATATATAAGATATATAAGATGTCTAGTGATACATCACACATCAAAATGAATCATGTCCCGATTCCCAGGTCAATAAAAAATATAATAAATGTATCTCATGATCGCCATCATGACTCATGAGTCATCTCCAATGAAAACAAATAACAAACTATGGATTCCCTCTACCCTTTTTACGTGCAAAGGTAATCGTTGTAGAAACCGCTTTTCCTCTAGCAATAGGAGTAGGTGCCCTTGAGGGAAGTGTGCCTCGTACTGGAGTCAAACGGCCTCTAGAAGAAGTAGAAGACCCTCGAGACGAATGTCCCCTAGAAGAAGGTACCGGTAGAGAAGGTCGACTGCTAGTGCTACCATTGGGCCTATCTCCCCTCCGACCGTGACTCGCCTCCGGTGGTGGCACACTTCTGCACACCTCGGGCGCGGAAACCGAATATCCCTCAAAACATCTCCGATCCAAGTCCCGTGAGATACCATGATCATCACCACTATCCTTCAGCCAATCAAGGGCGGTCTCAAATGCTCCTTGCTCAACCTCCCCCTCCATGCCAGAAGAAGCAGGCCAATCTCATCCAATGAATGGCCTTCACATCAATTTTTATCTCAAGCTATTTCACCCTCAACCTGAGATTGTAGTAGACGGAGAACAAATCATTAAGGCGTGAGGGATCCAACTTGTAAGAGGATCATAAATTAATTTATTAGAATGTAAAGGAGCATAAAATTTAAATGACAAGTTAATAATTTATATTATATAATTCTATAATGAATTTGAAATTTCATAACTTGTTATGCTTTGGTGTGTATTTTTTCAAAATTCAAATACACTCCAGTTAAGCCACAAACCAAGAGTCTGCCATGTCCGGCTAACTAACTAATTTTGAGTATATCAGATGGAGGTTGGTGTGCACATACACCACTAAGTCACCTGACACGACGACAAAAGAGAAGAGTTCAACATAAGAGTTTCTATACTTGAGTGAAGGGTACTTTTTTACTCGGATCATGATAAGAGTTCAACAATCAATGCCACCAACATCGAGGTATAAAGGGCTTGTTTCTTCTTGATTAAATGCCGGCTCCATACCCTCATACATGATAGAATCCAGTTGGAACATTTTCGTAATCTTTCCATTCTTGAACTCTTTGAAAATCAAAAGCAGTTCCACTTTGAATGGGACCTAAAATTCTACTTCTTCCATATGAAGTCCAATAAGGTTGGAACCACTCTCAAACATCCCCAAACAATTAATGGTAAATGTTAAAAATTTAAGTAAAAGGATGAAATGAAAGATAAACGAGAATGTCACTTTTACTTTAAGAATTTAACATTACCATTAAATACTAGGGTGGTGACCTTTAAATAGCACTGGTAAGGCAAAATTACCCTTCTCCGCACACCAAAACACATCATTCCCTTGGCGGTTTTCTAAATTTTAAGATTTACATTTTTGCCAATGACCATGACATTTTTACATTTTTCTAAAATCACATTTTTCCTAGGGTTCTGCTAAAATCACTTCCTAAAAATCTACCTCGATTTTTACATTTTTTCATAAAAAATCGCTATGAAAGAATCACATTTATCAGCGATTTTGGCGACGATCGGCGCATTTTACAACACCTAATAAACTCCACTTGGAGTATGCTTGGCCCTAGGGTGTGGAAATCATTGTAGTCCTTGTATATCTTGTATTCATTGTATATCTTTGTTGTAACATTGTATAATCTTGTAATTAATTCTAACCTTGGGGTTTGTTGGTAGAAGTTGATTTGATTTATTTGTAAAACATCTTGTAACGAAGCACCCTTACACTTAGTTGACCCCATTGCCCAACCTTAGGCACTAATCCTTAGTTGGACTTAGGGAAAGGCTGACTTTGTATATAGATTTAGACTTAGGTTAAACTTGCATTGTTGCTTGCCATATAGGCTGCTCTCCTTCCTACTTCATAATAAATTGAAACTAACTCCAAGAACTGTAATTAAAATTAATTTAGTAACATAGGGACAACCCCCTTGGCTTCCTAGGAGTAAGCCTAGATCGAGAAGTTCCTGCCAAGGTGACAGGGGGGGCAGGAACTTAGATATTGTGGTCTGATGGACACAAGTGAGCCGGACTTAGCTCACGCTTGCAAGTGTGCATAAGGGCCAACAAGGTGATCACTTCATCTCTAAAATGACAAGAATACATGCCTAAGGTGACAAAGGGTAGGTGTTCTCTTAGTTGTCGCCATTTTGTGGTTGGGTTGGCTTTTCCCTACCTACAACTTGCGCGACAACAAGGCCCAAGGGCTAGCTCAATCAATTGGTACCGCGAACCTCGAGCATTCAGGGATAATCTAGAGATCATGTCTAGAGGCCCACAGTCCTAGACATGGAGTACCGAGCGTGGATTGACTTGAGTAATAACTGAGGGCTCCATCTTTCTCTTTCTTCGCCGCATTTGTCCCACAAATAAAGCAGCAGCTTCCATCACCATCTACTTGGACTTGCATCGAGTGACCTTGCTCCATGAGGTAATTGGTCCAAGGTATAATGGTAATGTGTCAGCGTTTGATCGCTATAACCTTTTTTATATATGCATTAGGTTCTTTTCTTTTCTGATGACTGCTTGGGTCTTGCACTAATCCACTTGACCAATTGTTGGGGTGATTGATGGGTGACTTAGCAAGCTTATATTCATGGTTTTGTTAGCCACTAAGGGGGATTTGCAGAGCCATCATTCCGCTCCCACCATTTTATCATTTTGTCTTATACCCCACACATCTATCCCATTCCCCTAGTCCGCCATTAGGATGACCTTTGAGGGTTGGACTTTGTCTTGTGGGAAGAAGGGGCCAAGGCCCAAAGGTGTGCTACCGGTAAAAGCCATAGGAAATAAACCTAGAGATGTTTCACCCAAGGATCCCCCGAGAAGGTACAAAAGGCCTCTCGATAAGAAACTAAAGGGACCCTAAGAAAAATAATAAACAAGACCTAACCAAGAGGGATGGGAGGTCTCACTACCAGCCTACTTCATTATGTTCCATAGTATCCAAGCAGTATGATTATTAGCCACTATCCGGGTCACCACTGTATGCTGACCTTTGTTGCATGGCCAGGGAAAGGGGGTCTCATCAATGCAGCCACCTTGTCATTTCTCACAAGATACTAGTGGGTAACACTGTCACCGCTGGTCACCAAGCCATGCTGTCCTCTTCATTAGACCTTGAAGTAAAAAATAAAGAAAAGCAATAAAAGAAAATAAAGGCAATAAAGGCTTGGAAAAATGCATCCAAGACGGGTACAAATACCTTCCTCTTCAAAGGCACCCATAGACAACACTCAGCTCTTGGTCTTATCACCGTGGACTGACATCCCTAAACCATCACCCTCATAAAACATGGCTTGAATAATCTTTTGAGGAAACTTTCCATCTCTTTGTGGGTATTTACCCAATAGGGTTGTTCTGCTATCTCTTCAAATTTGTATAGTAGATTTGTGTAATATCTTGAGCTCTTAGATGATATGTTAGGGGATTTTAAGCATATATTGGATAACTTTAATGATGAAATGTGATTTGCATTGCTATGATCCCTAGGGATTGATGAGCCCATGGAGGGCGAAGTCTTTGATGTGCGGGACCATACCTCAAGGATGTGTACCAGCATGCTGGACTGGTACACATGGGATATGATTAGTTCGGACATCTAAGGGGTTGAAGAGCCCATCGATGGTTGTTGAGACCCCGTCAGGGGGTAGAGACAGGATAGTGATTGATTGAGAATTTGTACGAAGAAGAAGAAGGACGCCCTCACCCAAGACGCTTATGAGCCCTACTTAGGGGGGACCACCCATCAGATGAGATGATGGCTTTGATGGACAGACGCCACCCAGGGCAAGCCGGACGCTCTCGAGGATGTGGCAAAGGTGTCGGGATCATTTGGCACGGTGGTGCTTGCGGTGAGCCCTAGAAGGGCCAACGCTTTGCCTTTGATGCAGATCTTGCCCAAAAAGGGCCAACGCTCTGTGAGGGGCCTCTCATCGTCTCCCTTTAGCTCATAATTTTGACATTTTAGCATTTAATGTGACAAATAATGTAATTATTGTTAGTCACATTGTTTGGTTGTTTCCATCGACCTATTTTTGTAATTAAAGGTCATAATATTGGTATAAATAGAGGATGTTGAGCCTCATTTTGAGAACAACTCACTCTCTTGTGAGAGGATAATTTTAGTCTTTGTCTTGGTATTGGCTCTTGCCTTGGAGTTGAGGCGCCACACTTGTGGAGGATCATCTTTGCATGTTTATGGTGTTTTCTATCATTTGGAAGGTTTACAACTAGGGTTTGATAAGCTCTTCATTGGATTTGTAAGTGTATTTCATGCAAAACTCTTGATTGAATGGTTGTAGGTTAAATATCTTACATATATATTTACATTGTTATTATTATGCTTAATCATTGAAACCCCAGGTGGCAAGCACACAAAAGTAGGTCCTTGCTTCACGTCCCCATGATAAAAAATTTGTTTAGCTATTCAGGGATTAAGGAGAATATAGCCTAGCCATTGCTACACCAATTCTCCTTTTTTCTCTGAGTTAGTTTTTGAAATATAAATTGAAGTAAGAAGATGTCCTAGGCCTAATTAATTTTACACCTAGGGTTTGACTCTTAGGTTTGAAAGGCCTTGGCCCCCTAAATTTTTCATCCCTAGATTTATATTTTGAAGCTAGCTGCTTTTTACAAAGAGTTTTAAGGAAAGAGGGAGAGCATGAGGTCTTGCTTAAGAAACACCTAATGAGCCTCCTCCCCTTAGGGTTTTGACTTATGGCCCTGCCATTAAAAGACTAGAAAGCCTAACCCTCTTGTCTCCTGAATTTAGATTCTCCCCAGACTTAGCCTTTACTCCCCTGACTCCATTTACCCTAAGGCAATAGTCTAGAACTCCAACGCGTCAATTGTGTTAAAACAACCTTTCAAACTTCAAAATTTGAAACCCTAACTAACCCTAGCTACTTACTAACCCTAATTTTAAGGGATGATCGCCTTTGCCTCTTTTGAACTTTTGCTTGGTATTAAAGTTACGGCTAGAATATCTAATGGTAGACATAGAAGTGTTGAGTATTTCATTGGCTTATTTTGCAAAAACGTCCACCTCTCTCGCCTACTGAGATTATATATATAATTATATTATCAATGAATGCTATTATCATTTTGTATTTATTGAAGAAGATTTATTATGTTATAGTTCTTTATTGTAAATCTCATTGACTCTGGCTAATAATTACTTTTATTTATGCTCATATGTATTTCTTATATTGATAGTCATTGACACTTGAAGCATTAACCACTATTTGCAGTACCTAGTTTTGTTGTTGCCCTTGTCTCGCAAACAAGTGCTATTCAGTGGAAGATCTCTTTTGACTATCTCATTTTTTGGCAGTAATTTGTGAAGGGGAAAATCTACTTTGACCCTTTGAGCCTTAATCTCTTGATCCTTTTCCTTTCAATACCCCAGACATTAGGGACGCCTCCCTTGGACTTGCCCACCTCAATAGAAAGAGCCCCCCATCGAGGTGACAAAGGGTGTCGAAGCTCCTGTTACGCCAGTTATCCGAACGATAACAGGTGTACCACTGCTGTCAAGATGTTGTTGGTAATCCAACATGTTGTGCATGTCCCCAATTTGATTTCTACGGGGTTATGCACTCTAAGTCTATGTCGCCCGTGTTACATTGAGTATTATCCTCGAAATTGTTGATGTTTTTGGTAGATGCAGGAGGTATTCACCTCCAAAAGACCTCCGACAAATGATATCTTGAGTAGAGAAAACCCCAATCACTTGTGTTGAGAGATAAGAGTACAAGTCGGCCCTATTGAGTAAAGACTTTAATTCTATAGTTATGTTATAAATTAGTTTGTATGCAATTTGTACAAGTCAACCCTATGTGAAAAGACACTTCCCCCCATTGTTGGACCTATATATATAAGTGCACCCCATCCTCATTTTGAACACACACTCACTCACACATTGTCCCTTGATCTAGTGCACATCTCCCTCAGTCCCTTGTGCGCAACTACTGGAGAGTAGATCTTGTTTTCTACTAGTATTTTCTCTGTATGTGATTGTATTTCTCTTGGATATCATGTCAGCAGCGCCAGGCCCCTCTGCTTGGGGATGGCACTTGAGGATGCCTAATATTGGGTGGCAATGAAAGAGTATTGCCTATGGTCAAATGAGCAAACCCAATTTTGTGCTATCTATGCTTGGTTATTCTTCTTGAGGGCCTAATTATTTATTGCGCTTAGTCTAGCATTTAAAATCTAACATGGTATCAAAGCAGCTCTTGAAGAATACCATTAGCACAAGAAGGAAGAAGTTCTAGGAAACAGAAGGGCTAAGCCTCTTTAACCTGCTCTCGCGGATGAAGATAAGATGCATCATGGCCTATAGTTCTAGGCTATTCCCCTGCCTAGTCCTAGAGTCGACTGGTTAAAATAAGCCTCCAGCTGAATTTTTGAAACAGGATTTGAGGTGTTCAAGCTTAGTGCCCTCAGGTAGCCCCAAGCTCTAGTTTCCTGTATATTCAAGGCCTAATTTAAATTCTGGCTTTGAGGTGTTGGAGAGATATTTGATGCCGAGTTAGGCATGATCTAAGGCCAACTTCATACCTGTCCTAGGACAAACATTATAGTAGGTCAAGGTGAGTTTTGTTTACTATAAATTTAGGACTGATCTAAGGCCATTTCAGAGACGAGTTAAGCACTGTCCTAAAGTAATATAAGAGGCGAGTTGAGGCAAGTTCAAAGCCTATTTTATGTCAAATTTCTGGACCAATCTGAGGTAGGCCCGAGGCAAATCCAAGATAAGTTCTGAAGCAAAGCAAAAGGGCGGATTTGAGGCAAATTTAATACCAAATATGAGGCAGGTGTTGCAGCATATTTAACGAGCCTTTTTTACTGAGATTTGTTCTATATGCGAGTCAAAGGTTTTCTTTCTTTCGTAAATTCAAATGACAAAATTTCTAAGGATAATGCTAAATTTAAGAGGTATGCACTTGTATATATTTTTATTTTATCATGAAGGTGCTTGCAGGAAGAGGGACCCTTTAATGGCAATTCATGGATCCAGAGGGATATCATTGCACTCAGAGGAGCAACACACTCTCCCTTGAAGAGAAGACTACAGGTTTGATTGCTTTAATTATCATACATGTAACCTACACTTCTACTATATCTGACTTACTACATTTACAAGTAGGTCCTATAGTCATGGATAGCAATCTTTAAGTTGCTTTGAAGTCATAATACTAGAGATTTACTTGTTGATCTCCCCTCTAGAGATATTCTTTTCTTTTGTTTTCTCTTGTTTCAAGTGTGTTACAACTAAGACATGTCACCACGATATTCCCGAGAGAGAGACATAGTGACAAAATGCATAAGTAACTTATTAGATGTTTTCTAGTTTGAGACATGAAGCAGCCTCAATTTGCACAAGAAGTTTATATGGATTGACAGTTTTACTAGTCCAAATCTTGTCACATGATTCCACGAGCTTGAGCAAGTGATAACATAGGATACTTGCTCATTTATTATTATTACGTAGCCTTTCCCACTGAAGATGGTGTCAGTCTTCCGTGATTCTCATGTAAAGCATGATGGTAATATAGAGCATGTGGGGTCCTTCCGAAGTGACACCGCATCCAAGGGAACTTATGCAATCATATTTTAGGTAAGTATCCATCAAAGTTGCACTAGGATGGACTTCTAGCGAACCGCCAAAGATTGAACATTACTAAAATTCAGAGTTCAGAAGTTCAATCGGTCGTAAAAACCAACTTTTTGCTTTACATTTCCATAAAAAATTGTAATAAGAGATGCTGTAAGATGAACTTTGTAAAAGGTCTTAGCCACCTAAGTCTTAAGCTGAGTTGTACCTTTAAGCTTTTTTACTTATTAATTATATTTTGTCGCTTTTCAGTGCTACTTATAATTTATGAGTTTTTTTCACTCAATCCTCTAGAGTCAAGTGACATGCCCATGGTTAGGTTGGAGCATGGATCTAAGCCTAGTGTCTAATGTATTACCATGCTAAACATAATTCCTAGAGTCTTATGGAAATGTGCTAAGTCCCCTTTAGAATTTTTTAATGTTTTCATCAATTAAAAATTTGTCAATTCGGCAATTTTAATTAAAATAAAGATGTATTAAAAGTGGTACTAGGGGACTTAAAATGCCATGGGAGTGCTTCCATTTTTGGACCTAGAGCATCCATTTTACCTAAGTACCCACTGAGTTGAACAAAAATAATGATTTTAATCACTTAAAAACATTTTTGCTCCAAAACCCAAAAAAGTCAGGTAAAATAAAATCAAAAAATCAGCAAAGCAAAAATCAAGGAAACATGTGGGGACATGTTTTGAGCAAATAAAGCCTCAAAAGGCAAGGTGGCAGTGAAAGGAGACAAATTCAATTTGATTGAAGTTGAGTGAGTGATTTGTTATCAAGTTTTGAGCATGTGCTCCAAAGGAGGTGCGCACCCCTTGAGAGGTGTATATGCGATTCCCATATGTGGGTAGCCAACCTCCTGAGAGGTGGCGCACCCACACTCTCCATTAGTTTCACACTTGTCATTATTTAGGGCTGTGGGAAAGGTGGCAGCCCACACCTCACCACTTGGCTCCCCTCCTCCTCACACTTGGTGCACCCTCATTGGGAATCTCCTTGTGCTATATTGGCCAGTCCCATTGCAAGCTAGTTGGAGCTTGGGAAGACCATTTGTTGTATCATTGACATTGTAATACTCTTTGCATATTGGAATAACGCAAGAAAGACTTTGAGGTCAAATTATGGATTGTCCAAGTGTGTGGATGCATATGTGTATAAGGTGATATTATTCTATTTCTCTTACTTTTGTATTGTGGTTAATTTGGCCTTATATGAGTATTATTACTCACTAGGGTAAGATTGCTAAGTTAGTTTGATTAGTGATCTTGCTATCCATTTATTTTGTGGTTAATTTGGCCTTATAAGAGTACTATTACTCAATAGGATTGCTCTTGTAGGTGATACCATCTTCTAACCCTCTTTTTGCAAGTGATTGAAGTGGCTGATAATTTCAACTTGGAGAAGCTGATGATCTAGCTTGACTCTTCCTCTTTTTCCAAGTCTTTTGAAGAAAATCCCTCCATTCACCAAAGAAGGACTCCATTGCCCAAGATATTCCAAGCACAAGCTTGTTCTCTTTCTCCTTCTCTTTAAATCAAAATTTCTTGGTTATTTTACATATATATGCAAGCAAGTTTGGATCTAGTTTATCTAGCTAAATCATCAATTCCTTTCATGCATGCAAGTAATAGCTTAGATCTGATTTTTGTTTCAAAAAAAATTCTATCTTAAGAATCTAGATCTAGTGGAGGAAAATAATCCCTTTGTTCAAATAATTTTCTGAAATTTTTAGAGGGATAAAAAGCTAATCTTTTCCAAGTATTTTCATTGTTCAAATCTGGCATTCAAGTGCTTTTAACTTCTTGTTTTAGAACAGCCACAAAAGACCCTAAGGAAACAAGTTTTTTAGCTTGAGTTTCTTAGTTCCTTTTTGCAATTTTTTGTAAATTTTAACTTAGAAATACTTAGGGATTTCTACTAATAACCAAAGACACTCTTAAGGTGTTTTTGGCTATCTTTTGTACTCTTTTGTTTGCTATTTTGTGCAGGTCATTGAATAAACAAAGGGAGATTCTGCCAAAATTTGGTGGATTAGGAGCATTTGGGACTTCCAGAAGCACCCTACACCTTCCTAAAGATTTTTGTAACTTGTAAAAACCTTGATTCATCCTTATAAGGAACCAAAATCCCTTTTGAAAAAAGATCTAAAGACTCTTAAAAGAGCACTTGTAACCGAGTTAATAAAATAAGTGAACCTAAGGAGGCTTCACTTTTCTCTTTTTCCCCTTAAGGGGTGAACCGGTGTGGCGTTATTGTTTTAGTTTCATGCATAGTTATTTTTTGCTTAAAGTCTAAAATCTATCCCATGATCTAAGGATTAAGTAAAAGGAATCAAGTCTTATAAGTCTCAAAGCACTACACAACAACTTAGTTAGATTTTCCTTTTCTGCAAATCAAATAAATTGTTAGTTAGCTTTATTTCCTGCAATTTCAAAGTTGGCAAATAAACTATCCCCTCAGCTCCTCGAAAGAGGCCTGGTCAGTGTGCATTAGTAATTAGTATAACATTTCAATTTCAGTATTTATTTCTTGTTTAAAATAAACAAAATCCCCTCAGCTCTCAGTGCGGTTCTTGACCCTTCCAGTTGTGAGCTAGTCTCGATCTGCTGGGAGTAAGTTCATACACGCTGAGCTGGTCAGTGGTAATAGATTAATTAGGACAATCTCTAAGTGGTATCATTTGTCTAAGACCTCTACCCTGGGTGGAGTGTGTCAAGTCAAGGGGCAACTCGCCTCGTTGGACCTGCAGCACACCCAGTCAGCAAGTTTTATATTGGTGAATGATACATAAGGAAGCCCAAACAATCTCATTAACTCAATATCAATTTATCCTAATAAAACACACGAACTACATTGCCCACGATTACCTTTAAAGCATTGGTCTCATATTTACACTCAACAAACCCATATGCTTCACTTTACATTTCTGTTATTTATTTGAAGCAATTTTAATGTTACTTGCATCTAACAACTGTGTCTAAGTATCCTTTTATGAAAGTACATGCTTTATATGTATATCGTGGATGAATAGTTGATTTGTGTATTTTCCAATTTATGATTGATTGTTGAAAGAATAATAAACTCCTAGATTTAATTTCTTGTACTTAGCTTAGTTCAAGCCTTAGTATATTTGTTAAGGACTACCCCCCTTGGCTTCGCTAGGAGTTAGCCTAGACGAAGGAGTTGAGGATTAGGTGACAGCACCTTAACTCTCACTTGCCCCCAAGGACACACCAAGTGGATTGAAGATTTCTTCCACGTCTCCCAGGTGTGTATAAGGCGGCAACAGTCTGGACCCATGACAGCTATTTCCTTTGAAGAGAAGATAACCTTCTAGAGATCTAGAGGATCTCACATGGAGATTGACAGTGAGAGGCAGGAGGAGATGATGACTTCTCCCCCTTCACCCTTCAGCATTTCAGAGGGAGCTAGTTGAGCCCGTCGATCCAGATGATCCAGTTGATATCCTAGAGATATTGCAGTAGGCCGGAAGAGGCCTGCGTGGGCTCATCAAACTCTGCAGGAGGCAGAAGGACATGCAGCTCCCATGGTACTTTTCGAGAAAACCAGAGACCATAGAGACATTCGGGCTATGCTGCAGCTATGAGTCACATCATTGATTCTTGAGCCTTCCTATTGTGAGGAAGCATCCAGTTGGCAGATATGCAGAGAATCCATGATGGAGGAGTATTAGTCCATCATGAAGAATGATGCGTGGGATATTGTTCTGAGACCGTAAGGGAAGTATGTGGTGACTTCCAAGTGGATCTATAAAGATCAAACGTACAGCTGACGGGAGCATCAAGAACCACAAAACAAGATTTCTTGCCAGAGGTTTCTCTCAGGTGGAGGGAATAGATTATGAGGAGACATTTGCTCCTATTGCTCAATATATTTCCATCCAGACGATCATTGCCCCTGCAGTAGCCATGGGATGGAGATTACATCAGGTGGATGAGAAGACAACCTTTCTCAATGAAGAGATTGAGAAAGAATTGTACATCAAGCAGCCAGTTGGTTTCGTGATACATGAGAAGGAGTCTCATGCGTGCAAATTAAAGAAGGCCATGTATGGACGTATTCAGACACCTCGAGCTTGGTATACGAGGATTGATGGATATGGCCTAAGATATGTTTATGCTGTGAGTACCACAGAAACAGATAGTATTGTGGATGGCAGTTCGCGAAGCAGTGTGGCTTCGCAAGCTCTTTACAGACTTGATTGGTCAGTGATATCATTATGTTCGAGACATGATGCAGAGGGAGACAGTACAGGTGCAGTACTTTCCTACAGAAAACCAGATTGCAGATGATCTCACAAAGCTTCTTACCAGGACGAAGTTCGAGTACTTCCGTGAGAGACTTGGCATGATGCCTCCCTCATTGAGAGGGAGGGTTGATTATTGCAGCTTCCTGAGACATTCTCCAGATCGTACTCCTCTAGACTGAGTTGAGTTGATCTGTGAGGACACCTATGTGATAGGTGAGATCGTACTCCTATGGACTTAGTTGAGTTGATCTATGAGATGAGTCATACTCCTCTAGACTGATTTGAGTTGACTTGTATTTAGTCTCATGCCATACTCCTCTGGACTGAGTTGAGTTGACTTGAGATGGTTGTCTAGTTCGTACTCCTATGGCCTTAGTCGAGTTGATATGTGAGAGTTATGTCCCTAGTGGTTGAGCACTAGAGGACACGTCATGGGGAGTAGACCCATGACGTCACACTCTGTGATAAACCCTAGTGTTTCTAGAGGTCCACGTGGGATGAGCCCTGTGTTGACATGTCCACATGGGATAAGCCATGTGTGATGTACCCTTGAGGTAAAGCTCAAGTGGTTGAGATGTCCAAGCAATTGGGAGGATATTCCACTAGCCAACAACCCTTAGGGGTTGGGAATATCCACCTGGGTTGGTGCCCAGCAACCCTTGGAGACCTAATGGTCATATGGTTGGGAGAATGTTCATTGGATTGGTGCCCAGCCCTAACAGGTTGGGAGAACATTCATCTGGGTTGGTGCCCAGTAACCCTTAGAGACCTGATGGTCATATGGTTGGGAGAATGTTCACTGGATTGGTGCCCAACAACTCTAACAGGTTGGGAGAACATTCATTTGGGTTGGTACCCAACAACCCTTGGAGACCATTGTTCCTTGAAGACTCGTCATGGATGAGACGTCCTTGATGATGCACTATGGACGTGTAGACCCTAGTGTTACCCTAGCGGGTTGTGCCTCCTAGAATGTCCACATGGGTGCACACATGTGTGACATGTCCACATTGGAGTAGGAATGTGTGACAAGGAGATGCTAATAATAGCATGGTTTGCGAGAACATGTCATGGTCGGAGGACCATGGCATAGCCTGCGAGGCTATGAAGACCAAAAGAAAACATCACTGAGAATACCTCCCTAGCTAAGAGGGAGTGTAGA
Source organism: Picea sitchensis (assembly GCA_010110895.2). Taxonomy (NCBI): domain Eukaryota; kingdom Viridiplantae; phylum Streptophyta; class Pinopsida; order Pinales; family Pinaceae; genus Picea; species Picea sitchensis. The sequence goes on from SNQJ01S0109863.1 coordinate 28,918, forward strand.
TGTTTTTGGTAGCTGCGGGATGTATTAACCTCCAAGAGACCTACGAATGATATCTTGAGTAGCGAAAACCCCAATCACTTGCATTGAGAGATAAGGGTACAAGTCGGCCCTATTGAGTAAAGACTAATTTATATTACGTTATAAATTAGCTTGTATGCAATTTGTACAAGTCGGCCCTATGTGAAAAGACACTTCCCCTCATTAT
>SNQJ01S0109864.1:0-13953 GCA_010110895.2 Picea sitchensis
AATACTTCATGGGGTATAAACACAGCTGAAAGCAAGGATCTCTGAATCAGGAAGATAATCAGGCTCCGCAACCAACATTGTATTCATCAATAGATATAATGATAGCACTATCTTTAGCAGTCCTTTGTATCAGATTGGTTGTGATCACAATATTGTGACAATACATTTTGAAATTAGACTCTTGTAGCTCCTTGAGCAATGCCTTTTGTTCCTTTCTCTTTTTCTTGAAACCTTGTATCTTCTCCTGTTGTTTGGTGCTCCATTGCTCCACCTGAGCCTTTTCCTTCTTTATCTTCTTCACCATTTTTTGGAGTTATTTAATCTTGTATTTATCACTTCTAACCTTGAATTTAAACTCTATAAATTCTTCTATAGGTGCAGGTTTTTTCAAGTCTATAACAGCTTGAGGTTTTCTCAGTTTGATCTGGTATCTAGAGGATAGTTCTGAGCTATGATCATCATCAGAACTATCTGAGTCCATGGCCTCTAGGAGATCTGGAAATTGATCTGGATTTGCAGACTGATAATCTTTGTCATCATAAATCCCACCTATACCTTTAAACGGTGCTTCAAATTTTATGATATAGTGGTTTCTCTTGTTACAAGTCATGTAGAGTATTGAGCCACTTGTTTTCCTTTTCCTTGTGTCTTCNTTTTTCTTTCTTGTGCAATGGAGGTATTTTTGCCTATTCTTTAATACCTGCTTTAGAGTCTTCAAAATTGTCCTCTATGACTATAAGGTTCTCTTTTTTGATGGATGGGTCAAACATAGCCTTAGAGTTTAACCTAAATTTGTTGACAGCCCTAGTGGAGTTTCTCCTAGGGTATTTAGGCACAGGTGTAGGCTTCTTCCCCTGTTTTTTTCCCTTGGCACCTTTCTTAATGGTTGTTTTATGTTTATGCTTGACTATGGATTTAATTGGGTTTACATTATAATATTCATTTGTATATACTTCCATCTTTATTTCAGGATCAAGAAACATATCTATCAACTTCTAGTTTTGATCTCTTACATCAACTGGTGGTGGCTTCTTCATGACCTTTACCTATAGGGGCATCACCAACAATTTGTTGAGTTTTCATATTCCTTTTGTTGTCCCTTATTACCCTGGTTGTAGATGTTTATTCTTTGATTGGGGATTCATCAACTGTAACTATTGGCACAGGGGTAGACCCAGGGTTCAATGCTCAAGAGTGCACCAACAAAATCCTAACTATCGGCCCTTTTAACAACATTTGCAAAGAATATGTAGTCTCACCTGAGGTAGAGGCATGGGTGGTTGCAGGACTCCAGTGTCTGCAACCTTAGTTGGGACACAAGTCTGTGATTACGACACCTTAACAAAGAACTTAGCAGTTATAGTTCATTAGTATTTAACCAATATATACTTCACAGATAAAACCCTTATTACAGAGTAGTGCAATATTCACCCAAATTTAGCATATTCAAGCACTAAGCACATTCACATAGGTTAGATCTAGAATTCATCCATATTGTTAAGTAAAAAGAATCAACAAATATATATATATATCATTCATTTATATCAAAGAACTTAAGAAAATAAACACATAAACACATCAATACATTGCAAAAAGCATAGAAAAACAAGATATACGTGGTTCAACCCCAACCTGGGGCTATGTCCACCAACTCTTGTTCTTCTTTATTTTCTTCTATCAATCTTCTACATGCACAGAGCCACATATCCTACTCCACATAGGACAGGGGATTTGTGTGCACTCCACTAGATCCTCCTTCCCTGAGCTAGGTTATAGCACAAAGCCTTTACTCAATCTCGTACAGTCACTTGCACTTAGCCTTGCAAGCCTCACACAATATGGACAAAGCATTTACAACTATTACTTGCACTTAGCCTTGGCATCGCACACTTGCGCCTAACACTTAGAATTACATACACCCCCTACTTACATCACCTAGATTTCTATTTATACATTACAAAAGATGCCTAAACATGGGTAAACCCATGGCCGACATCCCCATACCCATTACATAATCCCAAAACCCAAAAATCCCTAAATAAGGGGACGTGATCCCGCGATCTCTGCTTCTACTTGTGCTCCACCTTCGAAAGCCCGTCGAAGTCCCAAAATAGGTGATACATGACCAAGGATTGTTGGCACAAGGGCAGACCTAGGGTTCAAAGCTACAACATCACACCAACAAAACCTTAACTACCGGCCCTTTCATCAACAACTGCGAAGAAAATGAAGTCTCACCCGAGGTAGAGGCAGGGGTGGTTGTAGGACTCCAGTGTATGCAACCTTATATGGGACACAGATATGTGATTGTAACACCTTGACAAAGCACTTAGCAATATAGTTCATCAATGTTTAACCAATATCTACTTCAAAGGTAAATACCCTAATTACAAAGCATCGCAGTATTCAACCAGATCTAGTGTCTAGAAGAACTTAGCATGATGAAATCGATTAGATCTAGCAGAGTCAAGCACTAAGCGCATTCACACAGGTCATATCCAACATTTACTCTCATTATTAAGCTCAAATCAACAACATATCTACCTATCATTCATCTATATCAAAGCATTAAGCAAGTAAATACATAAACACATCAACACATCGCACAAAGCATCCACAACACATGATGTACGTGGTTCACCCCCACCCTGGGGATACGTCTACCAACTCTTCATCTTATTTATTAGCTTTCTTCAATATCCTTACATGCACAAAGCCTCCAGATAAACTTCGCAGAAGACAGGAGATCTGTGCACTCTTCACTAGATCCTCCTTCCCCAAGCTAGGTTACATCATAAAGCCTACATACAGTCCCTTACAACCACTTGCACTCAGCCTTGCAAACATACACAAAGAACTTACAACATTTAGTTGCACTTAGCACCACTTACAACTGACTTGTCATTCACACTTAGCCATTAATGTCTCTATATGCTCACTTCATCGCCTAACATATATTTATACATTACAAAATTAGGCGTAAACATGGCTAAACCCATGGGCTGACATTCCCATACCCATTACATAATCCCAAATCCAAAAATCCCTAGAAGGGGGCCGAGATCCCATGATCTTTGCTTCGTCTTGTGCTCCACCTTCGACAACCTGTTGAAGTCCCAAAAATAGGTCAAACATGACCAAGGAATCTCAAAACTTGGTCAAGGGCCAACAGGCCCCCGAAACTCACTTGTGACTCATCCCAAGTCACTTTGATCTGGATAATTATGCCTCAAAATCCTCTATCTTGGCTTGAGCTACTTCGACTTGTTGTTATGCCATGGCCTCCTTTTCAACGAACTCTTGGATAACAACTTCATTGATAGGTCCCTCTAGGCATTGTTCTACTGCAGTAACGACTTGCTCTAATTCTAGTCCTCGACCTTCGATCTCTACGAACAGTTGGAAATCCTCATCTTGTATATGTTGGAGCCTCTAAGTCACTTCCATGACTTTTCTCTGAATGGTGTGGACCTACTATTGAGCAGTGTGTTTCTCTTGGTATCTATTCATTCTTTTAACAACTGACAGGGGCTTCAACTGTGCCTGTATTGTTTCTGCTTGATACTTCGCCTCTTGGAGTTGTGACTCCAATGTCTTCAATTTTGTTCTCAATGAGTCACTCATATGTCTGGGCACTTCCATCACTTATTTGTTTACATTCCAAGGTGAGGCCCTTGATTCTTTCAACTATGCCTCAAGAAGTTTCTTCCCTTTGATCTCTCACATCCTGTGGTGTGTCGGGCACTATACAGATCTCTAAGTTTGTTATTCTTTGTTGTAGCTGCTGGATAGCTTCTACTAGATGGTATACTTGATGCGTGACTTGGTATTCTACCTTTGGCTCTAAGCCTATCATAGAGAAAAGTGCTCTGTTTATTTCTTCTTTCACTTTGAGTTTCTCTGCGAGCAACTGTTCTTTTTCATGTTGAATATGTGCTTTCTCCTCTTCAAACTTTGTATGGAGAGAAACCTTCTCCTTCTCTGCAACTCAACGTTGTTCTATTATTACTTCTTGCACTTGCTTCAAGGCCTGGGTGGTTTGTTCTATTTCTTCTTGTGCATGATAAAGGTGAGCTTCGATCACATCAACTAGTTTTCGGAGTTGGGCTGGCTCATCTCCCAACTCTGGTTCTCCCGATGGCAGGGATGCAGTGGACACTACGTGACTCGACTGAAGGGCCTGTTGTACTCCTCGGAGCTCGAACTCAATTTTATCATACATCTCCTCCTGATTGGATTCTTGTTTCTTCAATATTTCCCATGAGGCTTCATTCACAACTGCGATGATGAAGTCTAAATCATCAACAGTGAGCACAATCTACATCTTGGTCAAAGTGGCTTTTGATTTCTTCTGGGAAGAGGGTTTCTTGGGAGAAACCTTCCTCTTCTTCAAGGGATCAGCCTCATCTCTAGGTGGTGTTACTTCGCCTTACTTTTGATCATCTTCTTTTCCATTTATTTCTTCTACTTTTTCATCACCCCCTCGATCAAGTGATACTGAAGAAGTCTTCTCTGATGTGTTGCTTAAGTCTTGGACTTCTTTGGTATTCTTCCTTCTATTGGGTCCATGTGTGTCATGTTCCTTGTGAGCGGCCTTCAAGCTGTCAAGTTTGGGGTCAGACATCTCTATAGGGTCAGTGGGGATAAGGAGTTTTGTTGACCAGTCCTTGGTGATATCCTCAAGGTCCTCTTTCATGAGCTTGTAGTACGATTGAAGCTCCTCCTTATGTTTGTCAGTTCATGCAGTAATATAGATGAAGTTCTGATATTTTCAGAACTTCATAAGGGGTTGAAACCTTTGTAGGGTGTTTGACATCATGTGAGGTTCAGCCTCGATGGCTCTCTTTAGCTGGAGATAATATGTGTGAAAAATTGCATTCGACTGCTATTGTTTTCCCATGTCGCTCGAGTACTAGAGCATGGTGAACTTCGTGATGAGCGGCTTGAACGGTTCAATGTCCAGGAAGGTCGCACCTTCCAGTATCTCCTAAGAAATAAATGTGATGAGGATCAGGATCCATATAAAGTGGAACTCATAGCTCTGATCATGTGCTTCGCGGAAGTATAATTCCAGTTGATTAACTAGGTACTTCAACCAGTTCATTTGTAGGCCTTCTACACATTTCCCCGCGAGGTCAACGACAAAGCCTATGAAATGCATGGGTCTGTTCTTCCTTACGAGATTTCGTGCAATTAATTGGCATGTTAGGAAAACTACGCCATTCTAGATGGAATCTACCTTATAGCCTCACGTCCCCTTCTCAACATCGTCGTAGGTATCCTTGCTCTTCAGTGCTAACGCGCAATCTGTGGCTTTTCCTAGATAGAAATCCTGCGGGTCGAGTCCTTGTATACTCAATCCAGTGATCCTATGGATCAGCATCAGTTCGACTGTGATACAACTATCTATCCATAAGTAGCTGCCATGGTAACATGAAAGTAGGAGCTTGAAACAGGCATTAACTTCCTGGTGCCTTCCNTCCAAATTGTGGGATTTTCATTACATTCAATAGGGTGGATTGTGCAATGTTCATCGTCCATGGCTAGGGGATTATTTTCGAGTTCTTCTGCCTCATCCTGGTCAAGTATTTATATGGAGAAAGCATACTATGGTTCTTATGGTCTCCTAGGTTGAAGTCATTGAACTTCAACGTTGCGATCTTGTCCTACTATGCTCAAACTGTGCGTATCCCGTTTGGGAGGTACACAGTAACCATGTTGTTCTCAAATTATCTCGACACACTATCACGACTCACCACACTGGCTAGAGGGGGGATTTAGACATGCAGTATGGTCGGGATCATCTTTACATTTGCTAGGTCATATCTGTGCTTGATTCTCTTTTATGTGACGACTCAGGATGGCTCGGATCCACGAGCAGTCGACAAAGAGGCTTGCACTCCTCTCGTCGATGACGCTTAATTACTTGCAGACATTACTTTCTCAGCCATGAGATCGATGAGAGCTTCTTCGACGATTTTCTCCATGGTGTTGAGCTCGTTTGACATACACGCTTATGTTGGATGGATGAATGAATGTGAAAAATAATAGAAATGGTGTCGATCTTACTAATCACATTGCAGTAGCAATGATTTCTTCTATGATACAATTCGCAAAAGTGTTCTCGATACAACAATCGACATAATAAGTAGGCAACAACATAAAAAATCTCTCCAATGGGTGAGAAGCCTTCATTAATTCAGTTATACCTGTTATGATGCAACCCAAATGGTCTGATGGCGAGCTTCTTGGCCATAAATGTTGTTCTAACCATTCGTGGCATTGGTCTAATGGTTATACTATTTCAAATGGCTATATTGCTTCACCATGGTGAAGTTCCATGTGACGTTGTTCTAATATCTCGACAAAGTTCCATTTTTGCAAATTTTCCTTCTGCGAAGTTCCCTCTAGAACCTTCTGTAAATTTTCGATCTTTGCTCTCTTCTTGTTGAGATTTCTAGCCTTTTTCCCAGTGAGCTTTGTCTCGTTATTCCTCTTTTCATTCTGATTCTTGTCTTCTTTTGTCATAGTAACTTTGCACTACTGAGATTCCTTCGTAGGGTGCATGGATAATAATTATTCTCTAGATGGGGTAGATGCTCTACTTTCCTGTATAGATAGGTGTCTCAAGTCTTCATGTGTCCTTTCAACTTCGACATCCAAGACTTTGGTCCTAAATAGCTTCAATCTATTCTCTTTTTCTTCAATCAACTGTGCAATCCTCCTAGTCATGAAATCTTTTAATTCTTGCTAATTTTGCTCTAAGACTTATTCTTCTTTCCTTATGTCTAGATCCTTATTGATCTAGGGTTTTCCTAGTAACATAGTAAATGGAGTGTTGTTCTCAATAAATTTAACAACCTCAAAATCTTATTCAGTCAAATTTCCATGCATACTCATAGATATCTAGGTAAGTGTTCCACATAGGATTATCATATTTCCTCTAAATAATCCTATTCCTCATAAGGAAGGAATCATAACAGGATTTCCTATAGCTTCCCAAGTTCTTTCTATCATGACATTCATCTGGGTTTCTTTATCCAGAATACAGTCAATGTCGAAGTCTCCTATTCTTACTTCTATTTTATATTTCTCTTTTAAGATCTCTGATAGATTAGTATCTTGGTGGTCATTCAGGGTTTCTTTCATCTGTAATAGTACAACCTCTGATTCCTTCTGGGGTTCTACCAAGGTCTCAGTTTCTTGACCTTTCTCAGGGTCTACTTGTTCCATATTCATTTTTTCAAGCTTAGCAATCATTCTAAGGCAATCCAAAACTTCATGGTCCATGGCTTTACAACAAAGAAAACTATATCTTCTACCAGGACATTCCTTAGCCAGATGTCTCAGTCTTCTGCAACTATAACAAAGGGTTAATCCTTTCTTTCTCTTAAATGATCCCCATCATTTCTTGTACTGCGCACTAGGATCATAGTAGTTAACCTGCAAAAAATTATTTCTAGGATCCTGCATCCATTTTTTAGTCCAAACATTCTTTCTATGCATAGGTATAACATATCTTTCACTATTCTTATCAGATCTATTCAAATCAAACATTTTTTCATCTAGTTGCACCCTACTTTTCAAGATAGGACAGAATTTATCAAACATACATAGATTCATACTCTTGAAAAAAAAAATTCCACTTATCTTACCTTTAACAAAGCACAATTCTTACAAATCTTACCTCTTTTCTTTGGATCAGACATCTTTTCTTAGCAAAGAGCTTTCACCGATTAAGTAGAATACTGCGCACTATGGAAACAGATCTACACATAGAGATTTCACAGTTTTAGGTCAGATCTTTGCAAAAGCTCCTCAGTTCCCAATAATCACAGTTTCAAGTCAAATCTTCGCACATAGTTTCTTTTTCCTTAGTTCCCAGCAATCATAGTTTCAAGTCCTGGAAACGGAACCATTTATTGGCACAGGGCCAGACCTAGGGTTCAACGCTACAACAACGCGCCAACAAAACCCTAACTACCGGCCCTTTAGACAACACCTACGAAGAAGATGAAGTCTCACCTGAGGTAGAGGCAGGGGTGGTTGCAGGACTCCAGTGTCTGCAACCTTAGCTGGGACATAGATCTGTGATTGTAACACCTTGGAAAAGCACTTAGCAATAAATTTCATCAATGTTTAACCAATATCTACTTCGCAGGTAAATACACTAATTACAGAGCATCGTAGTATTCAACCATATCTAGCGTCTAGTAGCACTTAGCATGGAGAAATAGATCATATATAGCAAAGTCAAGCACTAAGTGCATTCACACAGGTCAGATCCAAAATTTACTCTCATTATTAAGCACAAACCAACAACAAATCTACCTATCATTCATCTATATAAAGCACGAAACAAGTAAATACATAAACACATCAACACATCGCACAAAGCATTCACAACACAAGATGTACGTGGTTCACCCCCACCCTGGGGCTACGTCCACCAACTCTTCGTCTTCTTTATTATATTTCTTCAATCTCCTTACATGCACTGAGCCTTCAAATCAACTTCACAGAGAGTAAGAGATCTTCTCACTCTTCGCTAGATCCTCCTTCCCCAAGCTAGTTTATATCACAAAGCCTACATACAGTCCCTTACAGCCACTTGCACTCATCCTTGCAAACATACACAAAGCACTTACGAATGTTACTTGCACTTAGCACCACTTACAACCGACTTGTCATTCACACTTAGTCATTCATGTCACTATATGCTAACTTCATCTCCTAGAATCTATTTATACATTAAAAAATTAGGCCTAAACATAGGTAAACCCATGGGTCGGCATTCCCATACCCATTAGATAATCCCAAATCCCTAAAAGCGGCCCGCGATCCCATGATCTCTGCTTCTTCTTGTGCTCCACCTTCAATAGCCTGTCGAAGTCCCAAACATAGTTCAAACATGACCAAGGATCCTCAAAACTTGATCAAGGGACAACAGCCCCCCAACACTCACCTATGACTCATCCCAAGTCACTCTGGTCTGGGTAGCTCTACCTCAAAAACCTCGATCTTGGCTTGAGTTGCTTCGACCTATTGTTGCACCAAGGCCTCCTAATCGAAGAACTCTTGGATAACTTCTTCATTGATAGGNAATTGATAGGTCCCTCTAAGCGTTGTTCGACTGTAGTGACTACTTGCTCCAGCTTTTTTCCTCGGCCTTCAATTTCCTCAAATAGTTCGCAAGCTTATCCTGAATTGGTTGGAGTCTCTAAGTCACTTCCATTACTCTTCTATGAATGGCATGGAACTACTATTGAGAAGTGCATTATTATTGGGATCTCTTCATCCTCTCCATGGCTGACAGGAGTTTCAACTACGCCTGTACTATATTTTCTTTCTACTTTGTCGCCTGGACCCATGACTCCATTTCCTTCAGTTCATGGTATTCAGTGAATCACTCATAAGTGTTTGCACTACGATCACTTAGTTTTCTACATTAAAAATATAGTGCTCTAATTTTTTCAACTGCGCTTTGGGCAGTGGCTTCTCTTTGGTCTTGCACATCCTATGGAGTGCCTGGCACTACTTGTATTTCTAGTTCTGTGACGCTCTATTGAAGCTACTGAATGGCTTCAGCAAGCTGTGCTACTTGTTGTTCCACCGGGTCTTCCTCCTTTTTCTCTAAGCCTGTCACAGAGTGAAGTGCTCTGCTGACTACTTCTCTTATTCCAACTAGCTCCATGAGAAACTTCTTTTTCTCCTACTAGAATTGTGCTCTATCTTCTTCAAACTTGGTGTGGAGGTCATCCTTCTCTTGCTGGGAAACTCGGTGTTTCTCTACTATTTCCTTTTTTTCTTTCTTTAGGGCCACTGTGGCATGTTATTTCTCTTCATGTGCTCGACAAAGGTGAGCTTCAGTCGCATCAACTAGTCTGGGAAGTTGGGCAGGCTCATCTCCCAACTCTAGTTCTTCTGATGGTGCGGGAGCAGTGGATACTGCGTGGCTGGATTGAAGGGTCTACTATACTCCTCTCAGCTCTGTCATGATTCTTTCATACAAGGATTCTTTCTTGAATTATTTGTTATGCAAAATGTCCTGTGAAGTGTCTGATATGATTACGATGATGAAGTCGAAGTCATTGAGTGTGAGTATAGTCTGAAGCTTTGGATTGCTTGCTTTTGATTTCTTCCGCGATGTAGGTTTCATGGGGGGAAACTTCCTTTTCTTCAATTGATATGTTTCATCAAGGGGGTTCTATGGTGGGGTTACTTTGCCTTGCTCCTGCTTATCTTTTTACCCTTCTTTTTCTTCTTTCTCCTCTTTGTCCACTTCATCACCTCCTCCTCCGCCAGGTGAATCTGAAGCAGTCTCTTCTGAGGAACTGCTTAGTTCTTGTACATCTTCTTTCTTCTTCCTTCTGCTACTGTTGGGTGCATTATATTCCTCGCAGGTAACTACCGTGCTTCCAATGAGGTTTGGGTAGGACAATTCTGCCTTATCGATTGGTATAAGGAACATTGCAGGACATTCCTTAGTGATTTCTTCCAGGTCCTCCTCGGTGATATTATAGTATGATTGAAGCTCTTATTTATACTCATCTGTGCACACGGTGATATATATGAAATGCCTATCTGCGTGAAACTTCATAAGGGGTATGAACCTATCCAGAGTGTTCAGTGTCATACGGGGGAACGATTTGATAGCCCTTTTTAGCTGCAGGTAGTAGGTATGGAATACTGCATTCGACTACCACTCTTTTCCCATGTTGCTCGAGTACCAAAGAGTGTTGAAATTTGCATCAAGTGGCTCGAACGACTCAATATACGAGAACGTTGCACCTTCCAGCATCTCCCAAGATGTTAATGCGATGAGGATCAATAGCCAACAAAAGTGGAACTCATAGCCCTGATCCTGAGCTTCGCGACAATCAAATTCTAGCTGTTTGAATAAGTACTTTTTCGAGTTCATCTGTAATCCCTCCACGCACTTTCTTGTGAGGTCAACCACAAACCATGTGACCTGCGTGGGTTTGTTCTTTCGAACTATCTTACCAGTAATCAACTGGCAAGCAAGGTGCACTGCACCATTCTGAATGGAGGCTACCTTGTATCCTTGCATCCCCCTTTCTACATCACCATAGATATCTTTAATCCTCTGTGTCAAGGTGCGATCTGCAGCCTTCACTGGGTAAAACTCTTGTGGATCAGGTCCATGCATGCTCAATCTAGTGATCATATGGATCAGCATTGTATCAACATAATACGCATGTCTAACCATAAATAACATCGTGGAAGCACAAAAATAGGAGCTTAACACATGTGTTAACCTCCTAGTACCTTCCAAAGTGTGGGATTTTCATGACATTAAGGATAGTGGATTGCACAATGTTCATTGTCCATGGTTGGGGAATGATCTGCAATATCTTTCCCTTTGTCTTAGTCAAGTAATTTTGAGGCACGAGCATCTCGTAGGTCTTGTTGTCCCCTAGATTATAGTCACTGATATTCAAGGTTGGAATCCTCTCCTTCTGTGCTTTGACGGTGTGTATCCCCTTCAGGAGGTACGTCGTGATGACTATGCAGTCAAAGTCCCTTGGGACACTATACAATTCACCGCACCAGCTAGAGGCAGGATGTAATCGGGCAGAATGGATGAGATTAACTTCGCATTCACTAAGTCATATCTGTGCTTGGTTATTTTCTCATCTGCAATGCGGGATGGTCCAGATCCGCGAGTAGTTGACGGGGAGGCTTTCACTCCTCACATCAATGAAGCTTGAACTCTTGTGGACATCACTCTCTCTACCATTAGATCAATTAAAAATTCCTCGACTGACCTCTCCACAGTGTTGAGTTTGTCCAACATGCACTCTCTCGATTGGATAACTCAGGTCAATGAATGAATGCTCAAATAAATAAAACAGGTGTCGATCTCAATAAACACAGCGCGGTAGCAATGAGTTATCTTGTTGGCTCAGATACAATTCACAAAAGTTTTCTAGGTGCAACAATTGATAGAATAAGTAGACAATGATGTAATGGGTCTTCTCCAACGAACACGAGGCCTTCATTAATGTAGTTATGTTCGTTACGGCGCGGTCCCAACGGTTTGATGGTGAGATTTCTAGTCATAATTGTTGTTCTGACTGTTCGGGGTGTCAGTCTAATGGTCATAATTCCTTCAATGATTATATCGCTCCGCCATGGTGAAGTTCAATGTTGTGTTGTTCTGATATCCCAATGAAGTTCCAGTTTTTCAAACCTTCCTTCTATGAAGTTCCCTCGGGAACCTCCTACAATTTTTCTAACTTAGCTTTCTTCTTACTGAGCTTTCTAGCCTTTTTTCCTATGATATGTCTTACTGGGTTCCTCTTCCCATTCCGATTCTTATCTCCTCTTGGCATAGTAAGCTCGCGTTGTTGATATTATTTCATAGGTTTCAAGGGAAATACTTCTTCTCTGTCCAGGGTAGGTTCTTCGTTCTTCTATGAGTCTTCTTGTGTTCTTTCAACTTCAACATCCAAGTTTTTGGTTTTAAACAACTTCAATCTATTCTCTTGTTCTTCAATCAAGTGCATTATCCTCTTCATCATGAAGTCTCTTAGTTCTTTCTTCTTCTATTCTAGGGATTCCTCTTCCTTTATTCTGGTCTGATTTCTCTCAATCCAAGGTTTTCCTAATAACATAGCAAATGGGGCATTGTTCTCAACGAATTTAACAACCTCAATCTCTTCCTATGTTGAAGTTCCATGAGCACTCATAGATATCTAGGTAGGTCTTCCACATAGAGTTATCATCTGTCCTCTGAATAATCCTATCCCTCCTAATGAATGAATCATAATAGGCTTGCCTAAAATTTCCCAAGTTATTTATGTCATAATATTCACCTGTGTTTCCTCAGCTAGAACATAGTCTATATCGAAGTTGCCTATTCTTGTTTCTATGCATTCTTTTTCTTTGAAGATCTCTGATAAGTTGATATTTCTATGATCATTCAAGGTTTCTTTCATTTGTATAAATACATTCTCTTATTCTTTCTGGGGTTCTATCATGGTCTCAGTTTCTTGATCTTCCTCATGGTTTTCTTGTCTCATATTCATTCTTTCAACCTTCGCAATCATTCTAGGGAAATTCAAAACTTCATGTTCCATAGCTTTTCAACAAAGACAACTAGGTCTTATACCAGGGAATTCCTTAGCAAGATGGTATGGTCTTCTACAATTATAACAAAGGGTTAATCCTCTTTTCCTTTTAAATGATCCCCATCATTTCCTATACTACGCACTAGCGTCATAGTAACTAACCTGCAAAAAAATATTTCTAGGATCCTGCATCCATTTGTTAGTCCAAACATTCTTTCTATGCATAGGAATAACATATATTTCATCATTTCTACTTATATCCAACCTTCTTTCTTCTAGTTGTTCCCTAGTTTTCAAGCTAGGACAAAATTTATCAAACATACCTAGATCCATATTTTTTGAAACAAATATTTCCACTTATCTTACCTTTTCAATCAAACTTTTCACTGTTCTTACCTTTATCAGGGTACAAAGCTTTAAGATATTACCCCTTTTATTCAGATCTGACTTCTCTTCTTAGCACAAAGCTTCACAAGTCAAGTAGAAGTCATTTCCCGACAATCACAGTTTCATGTTGAATACTACGCACTTCAGCATAAGATCTATGCACAAAGCTTCTCCTTTTCTTCACTTGATTTCCCAGCAATCACAATTTCAAGTCCCAGCAACAGAACCATTTGTTGGCATAGGGGCAGACCCATGGTTCAACACTCAAGAGCACAACAACAAAACCCTAACTACTGACCCTTTCAACAACACCTGCGAAGCATATGTAGTCTCACCCGAGGTAGAGGTAGGGGTGGTTGTAGGACTCCAATGTCTACAACCTTAGCTAGGACACAGATCTGTGGTTAGGACACATTAATAGAGCACTTAGCAGTTATAGTTCATTAGTATTTAACTAGTATCTACTTCGTAG